>MU228019.1:484993-512012 GCA_018584345.1 Thuja plicata
CTGAGAGGGGGGGGGGGGTGAATCGGTGTTTATCTTATTAATTATATTTCATCCAATTAAACATATATAAAATGTGCATCCAAAGAAACATAACACAAGAACACATAACACATGATATGATTACGAAGAACCTTGATCAGAGGAAAACTCCGGTGGGGATTAGTACCCACAAAGTATTGTACTAGGTATAATGAACCTGTTAAAGTTCCTTTGCCCTGTTAGAAGCAGTCTTTACAAATTAAGTACAATGACTTGGTTAAAGGTCAGACCCTATTAGGAGTCTTTTACAAAAACCCTGTTAGGGGTGTATGGCTCACTGCCTAGGCTCACTACCCAAATATGAAGGCTACAACCCTCTGAATGTTAATATGCACTATATCAAAATGAACACTATAGTGACACTGTTGTCTAATCAGTTTCGTGTATGTGTGGATGCTCTTACTCCTTTAAAGAGCTATATCATCTTCTGACTTCATTATACTATCCCTCTGTAACTTCTTCTTACACAATAATCGACTTCAATTATACGCTACAACATAACAATACATTACATACTTATATCTTTACAAATGAATAGGCGCGACCCAAAACATAACACTTAGTCGGCCTCTTAACAAAATATACAACGCTTCTGAACAAGTCAGCTCAAGCATGTTTACAACAACATTAATTACATCATAGCAAACTTATAACTAAAGGCGCATAGCCTTAGCATCACAAAATAATACACGCTGATCAAAACAATAGTCAGCTTTTGTGCTCTGTATTCTGGACTGTTTCCTGGACTGCAGTGCACTAATTTGTCTGTATCTTTTTTGTACTGATGTTATGTACTTTGCGCATTTGGATATAGAATGTATATACAACATAGAGTATATACCTAAGCATGCATGCTCTGGTGTGCTTTCTAGCATGTGTGCTGATGTGTTGATCACTGTATCTATCTGACTACTTTGTATTCTGTACTTAGTCATTTTATCTCTTAAGTTATCTTTGATAGAAACTTACTATGACTTTGTTGCCATAATTGACAATAAAAAATAAGCCATGCTTCCTCAGGAAGTCAACTTGCCAACAGTCTTGTCAGAGCATTTCAGTGTGAGAAATTGGCAAGGTAAGTTCTGAAATCTTTCCTTGTTGATTAATTCCAATTTAAATTTGCATCCTTTGTCTAATATTGAGGAAGAATAAGAAAAATGAGGTCGACTTCCAGATTTTTTTATAATGCCAATGATTTAGTCTGTCAATCCCCAATATAGGGAGACACCTCCCAGGTTAATTTTGACATATAGGAGTTTAAGGATAGACTTAGGAATTACCTACATGAGCTATTTACCCAAGAAATCATTGAAAGTGGTCTTGTTGAAGTTGTTGCATTCTCTCTAGCAGTTGCGTTCACTGAATTAGTAAGAGAATGCATCAATAGGTATGACGCAAGGCATCAGTGCATCTGTAAAGACAATGGCAAAATATTTCTATCTATTAATAGAGAGATCATCATCTCTATTCTAAAAATCCCAGAGCAGGAAGTCTATTCAGATTTCAACCCTACCCTCTTGGCCAACAAGTATGAAAAAGAAGAATAAGCCTGTAAATGTTAGGAATAAGGTGTCTCAACCTTGTATATTTCCTTACATTTGATATTATTTGTTTTGTATTTAATTGTTTGCAAATAATGTATTTAAGTTTGATATCCGTTCTATCATTTAGTTGAGTGGACATGTTGTGTTTACACTCCACTTGGAAGATGACAAGGATGATCAAACTTGGTTTAGGTGAATAGAGGTTATTTTCCAAATGTTGGCACTTTGGACAATGTGTAAGGTAATCATGACTGAAATGGTTATGACGGATTCCTATGATGGTCATTAATATTTGTAAGAGCTAATTGTGAAATATTCGATGACAAGTGAAGACGTGCAAGACATGTGGTAACTAATTATGTTGAGTATTGTACACTCTTCTGCAATGCAGAAATTTTTTTTGGGGTTCCTATTTTTTCGGAGAATGGTAAAACCCTAATACGGTTATCTTTGGAAGTTTCCCTAAAAAGGGAAGCACATGATATAAGCATTTCTGGGTTGAAAATTGCAGAGTGAAGTTAGTGTATTGTTGGAATGTTGTTATGCTACCAGATTTGTCTTCAAGTGTCGATTATGTCCTAAAAGAACTTGCGTTACAAGTGTATTGTAAACAACAATAGTTTTGATTAATACATTGTGCAGGTTTTGGAGTGCTGGGGGTTTTTACCAAAAGGTTTGCCCCAGGGTAAATCATTGTGTCATTCTCATTTTTCTATGTATGCATATTATTGTATTATCATTCTGTAATTGATAAGGGTTAAATTTGAATTTGTACGATCCTCTTCTCGGGAGTTTAGTGCAGGGAACTATTTTTCGCACACTTAGTTTCCTTTCAATAAAAACACCATAGCTCGTAGTTGGTTGCTGAAAATCCAAAAGGGAGGTTCCAGGCTACCAAGGTCGCTTTATGCCGATCACATGAAGGCTTATGTAAGATATTTGATAGTATTGTTGCACAAGGTGAAAGGGTCGGATTGAGCCAAACTTTTCTCTGGATTGATGTACTTCTTTATATAGATAATATTGGAGGGGAAATATTGGATTGACTGGGGTGAGGTGATTCCTGAAACTATGGAAGAATAACTAAATTTGTCTTGTATCAGTTCAAGGGAGTTTTATATTTCATCTGACTCGATTTATTGCCTTGCTCATACCCAAGAATGGGTATGCTTGCCTCATGAACCATGTACTCAACAAATTAAATTATATGAATATTGCCCATTGATGCAAAGAGATAGAGCTATAACAGATTATAGGAGGTTGAATGACATTTTCACAAGGAGATTATTATTCAAAATCACAAGCATGGAAGTTAGAGGACTCATAGAGGAAGAAAGGAAATTCATCAGTGTTTATGGAAGCTATTATATTCAATTCCCACATTTTACCTATGTTCGTGTAGGAGGGTATGAATGAAAACATACCAAGTTGTCGAGGTACACCATGGACTATTTTGTCTTAGCAGAAGTATGTAGGCAGTTGACGATGGTAGTAAAGAATTATTTTCCTAAGGAGGAACATGACACTCCTTTTCCCTTAGAGTTAGGTTTCTATTCCAGCAGAACGTTTTTAGATGCCATGAGTATTGGATATGATTTGAAGAGGTTTAATTTCAAGTATTACAAATCTAGGCAAGGTTTTGATAACAAGGGGTATGCCTTCCAGCATTTGAACCTCAGTGATCAATTTTTGCCTATGAGTCACCTAGAGGACTATTGGGAGAATTGTGTTGATGAACTTGATGTCAGAAAGAGACAGAGGAGAAAGCTTAGTCTACAAAAAATACAGACTATGGGATTAGAGATGGATGTTGCTTACATTCAAAGTGATAGTGAAGAAGTGATCAAACCTAAGTTTGAATAAGTGAAGAATCATTCCCTCCCTAAGGTCAGTTGGACTGAAGATGAAAAGGATGATATTGAAGCAAGAACATCGGGTGTCATACAGAGAACCGAGCTTTGGCTTAAATAGAAGAAAGAGAAAGGAAGATGAGGTTCTAGGAGATCAAGTCCCACAGAGAAAGCCAAATCCCCTTAGTTGACTATATCTTATGATACTAATGTTAAATCTTGTGATGCATGTAAGAATAAGCAGAAATTGAAGGGGCCCTCAGGCAGTGAAGAACCAATAAGTCCTGCCACTGTGAAATCCCCATTTCAGGTAACCAGGTCAAAATCAAAGGAATTGGACAAGAAAAAGATATCAAGAGCTTAGGTTGTGATGGATCTAGATTTAAAGGAGGATAATAGGGAAACACAGGAACACCATTCTCAACCAATGGATTATGTGAATACCTTTTTAAACTTAGATGTAGGGGCCATGGTCAATACCACTCCCGCCAAATCTGACATTACCGAGGATTCAGTTGAAGGTACTCCCACTTGGTTGACTACCAATATTAATAAGAAGAGAAATATAGTCCTTGGTTCCATCCCAGTTGGAGATATAGTGAATAAATATACCACTAAAGAGTCAAAACCCAAGAAGCTAAAAATTACGTCCAGAGTCAACTTTGACTTGAAAATAAGGAAGTAGATAGTCAAAGTAGCTAAGCCAAAAGTAGATGAAGAAGTTGTAGACCCCTCCATCAATGATTTCGCCATTGAGAAGGTTGACCTAGGCACCACCAACAGAGCCGCAAACAATCAACACTTTGAGATCTCTACCAAAAAGATGTTGCCCAGAATCTAGAAAGACAACAAAGAAAAGAAGGAGATGAAGCAAACAATCATAACCATGGTCTCTTACATTGATTCCATCAACATCTTGAGCCCTCATCCAATCTTCCAAATGCCACAGTCCTTCTACCCAACTACCCCTGATAACCAGAATATGCTCAACTAGATATAAAGGGGCAAGGTGTTGGATGATTCCTTCAATGAATGGGTAGACGTTATAATTAAAGATGGAGAACAATGCATTCTAGATTCCAGAGCTGTTTATATTGAAGTTACAAAGATACTCAATGATGTCCATACTTAGATGTCGGCTTGGGAGAATGAGGAAGAGAGATGGACCGAGGTCGCTCTATACATCCATGAAGTCCAAAGATATGGGGTAACAAGTTTTTATCAAAAAATCCCTTGAAGGATATAGATGCGGGTTGATTGGCTATTTACAAAAAAGACATAGAGTGGAGAAACTTTGTGACTAAAACTGGGCATCTGAACTTCAAGAAGATGTATAAGGAGCTATATGATTTGGCTAAGCAACTGGATAGTGATATGAGGTGTGTCGACGTCGCTTATATTTGGCAAGATGGCACTGTGGAACATGACATGGACGTTGTAGTCAAAACATTCAAGAAAGAAACTAACAAGGTGAAGAAAGAGAAAACTCCTACAACCGAGCACTTCTCAAAGATAGCAAATATTGAATCTATGCTATTCCTTCTTGACGAATAGTTAAATGTGCATGTACAAAGACTAGGAGAGATGAAGTGTGAAAAAGATGCCTGGAAATAGAGGATGTCGTCCATCAAGACCCTGAACCCTTCTTTTTCTTTGTAGATTACAAATGCTCACAAAGAGGAGAAGGCAGAACGGCGCATGACCACAAAATCGGGTGAGAGCGCCAACAATAAGTCACCATGTGCTTCTTAGTTTTAATTTTATGCTTTAAAAATAATTTTCTAAAAGATGGGGATATTTTATCTAGTTAGTCATCATGTTTTAGTTACTAAAACTTGTTCTATTTTGACCTGTGGTTCAACTGAAATGACAGGTAGTTTCTAAATTTAGTCTTTGGTTAAGACTTTAGTATAAATTCTGGAACGAATCAATGTTTAAGGTTCAAATTTTCTTTTGGTTTTCTTGGAAAAACTAAATTAGTAATACAATTGATATACTTTACGTATTATGCAGATAAACTTGAGAAGCTTTTACTTGTGAATGAAAGTATTTTGAATTGGGCTGAACAAATATAAATCTGTGTGTTTATATGTTGGTTATATCTTTTCTGTGTGATGGATCCAACTTTTTGGTGAATTCAATTATTTCAAGTTTATGCAGGTGTATGTGAATTTTTGTATATCAAGATGGGAATCGATTAGTTTTTGTGTTAGTGGAATAACTATTTACAAAGGATTGTGACTCTCTATGTGATCTTGATCAGTGATTTATATACATGTGTCCAAAGAATATTGATGGTTGAATGCATTATGCCTTATGTGCTTTCTAGTAATAAGAATTACTGAATGTTAGTTTATATTTGATTCATTGAAAATCTAATTAGGGAGTTGTATCTTGTAAAATTCAGAGGGAAAAAAATAGATTTGTTTACCTAATTGTTGCTCGCAGATGTGTTTCTTAAATGGGCCCAAGTTGTTGTTTTATAAATTGTGCTTATATCTTGTAAGAGACAAATCTATTTTCCAACAAAAGGCAATGGCCAATTAGGTCCCCTAAGGATTGGTGCTTGAGTGATGACTGACTTTAGCTATAGAAAGGATTCCTCACATGGTTTTGTCTAGTCAAACTCTGAATCCTTGGTGAGAAAAGTATACAGAGGTCCTGCAATTTTATTGAACTCTTTTAGAAACCTCCTATAGTACCCTAAATGACCCAAGAAGCTTATAATATGTTTTTTCTTTGTAGGAATAGGAAGGTTAAGAATAACTTCAATGTTTGTAGGATCAACTTGAATACCAACTTGTGAGATTTAGTGTCCTAGCACTACTCCTTGCATCATTGTGAAGCACTTCTCACTATTTAAGAACAAATTGTGATCCTCAAATATTTTCAACACTTTCTCTTATTTTCTCAAGGACACTTCAAATGTAGTGCCATAGGTGGTAAACTATCCATGTATATTTCCATGCAATCATGTGAAATATTTGAGAAGATACTAATGATTTCCCTTTGGAAGTTTGTTGGAGCATTACACAAACCAAAGAGAAGAACAAAATAATAATAAGTTCCCCATGGACAAGTAAAGGTGGTTTTCTCCAAATCTTCAAGTGCAATCCTTATTTGGTTGTAACCACTAAAGTCATCCAGTAATGAAAAATATTGCTTTTCATCCAGGGAGTCTAAGACTTGATCTATGAATGGAAGAGAAAAATGATCGTTCTTGGTTGTTGTGTTGATTTCCCTATAATATACACATACCCCTCATTTTCTATCTTTCTTAGGAACAATGACAAGTGGTGACACCTATTAGTTGTCAGATATAGGATAGATGAAACCAACATCCAATATTTTTTTTCAATTCCCCCTTAACTATCTCTCTCAGTGTGCGATTAACTCTCCTCTGGGCTTTCCTAAGTGACAATTATCTTCTTTGATATAAATTCTATGAGTGCATAGATTAGGATCTAATAATTTCATGTCATTATATTCCCACGCCAAATATTGCTTGTGATTTTGAAGCAATTTTACTAATGACAGTTTCTTCACTTGACTGAGTTTGTTGTTGATATGTAGGAATCATCCCGGTGACACTTCCACTTGTTTTGTCAACTCTATCATGGATGTTTTAGTAAGATATGAGATTTTAACTTCATGTGGAAACAATTTGTGAAGAATTTCCTCGGCTGTAGGAAAGGTTGATGAACCAGACGCAGGGAGGATGGACTGCAATGAACACTCCTGCTTTGATAAACAACCAAAAGGTTGCTCACTCATTCCATAATGATTCTACATAATGTTGTTGAGAACCTCATCTTCTTCCTCTAGCTGTAGGAAAGGGTCTCTATCCAATTTCATAAGCTGTACAACTAAGTTAACATCTTCTATTTCTTCACCTAGGTTTGGCCATACAAGATTTACTATGTCAGGTTGGGGTTGTGCATGAGGATAAAAGGAAAACTTCTTTGTAGTTAGACCATTTGAGATAGTCATATCTCATGGCTGACATCCTATGAATGCATCAGTTGTAGCTAACTAAGGCCTTCCCAGGATAACGGGGTACCTACCCAAAGTGGCTTTAGGAGAAGTATCATGAAGTCAGCTAGATAATCCCAAGATTTTAAGGTGACAACTAGGTCCTCTACCATTCCATCAGGTTTGACAATGGAGCTATTAGTTAGCTATAGGACAGTAGGTGTAGACCTTAGGTTGGTAAATTGGAGCTGCATGATATATTTTGTCATGCCATTAATGGCTTCCCATAGGTCTATCAAAGCATTTTTGACTTGGACACCATCAATAATTACTTCAACTACATGACTACCAAGATCATAATATTCAGGCACTGTCACTTTACCAAGCATAATGTTTACTAACTGACCAATGACATGCACAATTTGGAGGTCTTTCTTCTTTCTCCCCGATTTCTTTAAAAAAGCATCTTTGATAGATTTTCCATAGATTGGAACATCCTTTATAGCTTGAAAAGAGGTATTTTAACACAAATGTGTTTCAATTGATCTAAGATATCAAAAGTGACATCCTTTGTTGGTTTAGTTACCTCAAGTTCTATGCTTTGTGGGAATGGAGGAATGACATTAGAATGCTTTGGAAGATATAGTTCCTTTACTAAACTTGGCTAAATAGGGCCAGGAACATTTGCTGGCTCTAAGTCATCAGTAGGCATTCAATTATAACTGGTGGAGCTGGAGATGGCAAAGTTGTTCCAAACCTTAAGTGAATATCACTTATATTCATATCATATGCAGGGTATTGATTTGCAGAGTACTGACTTGGATCTGAAGAATAAATAGGTTATCATTTTTGTTGATGTGGCTTTTCGTTTGGATTAGGAACATGTTGAGCAGGTAATTGAGTAGGTCTGGGAAATTATTAGTGGCTATAGGAGGTGGCATTAATGTTGGCTGTTAATGTTGGCTGCTAAGGTGGTTGAAGAAACCAAATGGCTGATTTGGCCATTATTGACCTCCTCTCCGTGGGTTTTGCTACCAATTACCCTTAGGTGGTTTCCATGATCATTGAGGTTGTGGCCTACTCCCTTGAGGTTGCTACCAATTTCCTAGAGGAGGCTTCCATTGAGGTGCAAGGTTTTGGTAATTTGGCCAAGAATTTTGGGGATCATTCAAAGGCCGAGGTTGAAAACCCCCAAGATTAGGACTATATTGGGGTTGTCATTGATTATTATAAGAATTTGAATAAGGACCACTAAAAGTTAAGAGGTCTTGTGGCATACCTTGTCTTGGAGCCCATGGCCTTCTTTGTGCAATGAAGAAAACCTGGTCATAATCTCTTTCTACCATCTTGAATTTAGTAGGAAGTTGATTGCTATCTATGTGAGCCACCATTTTGCATCTGCAATCCTTTTTCTTTTGTCTACAATGAGGACAAAACTCAGCTAGTATTGCCTCTGCCTCCTCCTGCTTCTTTTTGGCTTCCATTGTGTCCAACTGTATAGCCATATTGTTTATGATATCCTACTTGAAATTTGATAGTAGGTGAGTGATTTCTATCCTTGAAACTCCATTACCAGTTGATTTTCCTATAGAAGATTGGTAACCTCTTCCCTTTTTCCTGGCTTCTCTAGAGTAGTTCGGACATATCTTCTTGAGATCATCCCAACCTTCTTGGGTGATATCTTCTCCAGCCATTAAGTCCAAAGCCCCCATGCAACTCTCATTAATTCCTCTTAAAAAGAGAAACTTCTGAGATTCTTCATTGAGTTTATGGTGTGTGGACTTTCGCAAACTGAATAATGACCTTGAAATGTAGTCCTCCAAACTTTCTTCCTCCTTCTGCTACATGTGAAATATGTCATGCCCTCTCATATCATTTCCCCTATAGTATTCTTTATATTTCTCCAAGAATGTTATTTTCATTTCATCCCAAGTAGAAACAACTTATCTCCCCAGGCCCATGAACCATCTTAAAAATGATTCTTTCAGAGTAGTAGGGAATAGATTAAGCCTATGGGCATCAATAGTGTAATCATAGCTTCTGTAGAGGATATCAAACTCAAAAAGGGATGTATCAGGGTCCTCTATCACTAGGCCATAAAACTTGGGAAGAGTTGAGGCATGAATATTATTGAGGTTATTGCTGTATTCTTGTCATTAATTAGAAATGGAAAAGTAGGAGGAGGTGGATTTCTAGCCATCCTTGGTTGCACCCTTGGTTGGTCTCTTGGTTGAAAAACTACTAAAGCCAACTGATTGTCAACCTGATGTTGAGAAAATGGGTTTTCAAATGGAGGATCAGGTTTGTTAGCCAATATATCACCAAAGGGGTTTTGACCAATTGGTTCTTCTGAATATGAAGAAGGGGCTAAGTTGGGACCTCCTCCTCCTCCTCCTCCTCCTTCTTCTTCTTCTTCTTCTTCTTATGCAGATTGATGATTTTAATGGAATTAAGTTGGAATGAAACTTTTAAGACTTAACCGAATAAAGGAAAATATGAAATGAACTAAAAACTTAACTCATGGCTACAACTGAAAAATATTTTGAATATGAACTCTTATTCTCTTTTGACATATTATAATTTTTTTTTTTACCTCTGACAAAGATGCAATTGGAAAAGTTGTAGTCGAAATGATCGACGATACACCACCCTCTGTTGCTACATCTAGAAACACACAATGTTTGCATCAATTTATCATTCAATCTATAATTAAAATTCTATTTACATTTGGAAATTAAGTATTTAATAAATAAAATATTATAAATTAAATTCAACATACATGTGTCTCAAACCTATTGAACAAATAGTTAGACAAGTGATCAAACAATGGAACTTGATCTGATGTATCACGTGCGTCTCCTTGACTAAGCCCATAACATATTGAATCACAATCGACACAAACATGGGAGGTCGAACCATCTCCATATGCATCAATAAATCTTCCATAGCATACACAAAAACAATTAGAGAAACTGTGGCTTGAGGTATGTAGACTAGAGGTAGATGGTCCACTTGCTACATTGTCATCTAGGCCATGAGGCTATAATAACTGTGTGCCATTATAAATGATGGTGTCAGTAAATGTGGCGATTCCTTGAAGATTTTGTACCTCTATAAACTACTTCAGGGCTACTAAGATTGTTTCATTGCTAGTGGTATCCAATTTGGGCAGTTTTGTGCTCGCTAAGCTCCTGGTCTATCATGGGAAGACCCTCCATCTCTACCTTGGTAATGGGGAGTTTCATGGAGGAAAAACTCACAATATAGTTTTCTCAAAAACCATAAAGGTACCTCATAGTTATTACAAGGTGGTTGGTCGAAGACCATCCACATATCCTAGAAATTAGTTTTGGTGCTCTCATGAGTACACCAATGTATAAGAAACCCTTTTGAATTAAAAGGAAGAGGCTTATTGGTTTTTGGATCAATAAAGAGATTACATATATTTTATTTGCTTATTTCTTTGGCTTTCACTTCATCATATGACAAGTAGTGTGAATAATAATCACAAGATGGATCTCTATAAGTTTGTTTTAATTTGTTATTTGTTTGGTGACTGTGTCAACACTTGTCACTTCTATTTCCAAGGGTTTGGCAAGGGATGTATGATGGTCATGTTGGGAGGTCCTCAGGGCTGTCCTTCTTAGGGCCTTCTTCAAGGTCATCTAGATATAAATTTTGTTTAGGCCCATGGATTGGAGGATTTGATATTAATTTTGAAAAAGAAATACATAAAGAAAAACAATAATAAAATAATCAAATTGTAATAAAATACTAAAATGCATTAAAAAATGAATACATACATTTTCAATGTTGTGGCATGACTATTTGGGTGAGAATAGGCGAAACACAATCGAGCTACACTTTCCTTTTTTGGAAACCCAAAAGTCACTGCCATGAACCATGGGTAGAAATGACCCAGTTGACCATTTTGAAAAAAAGTTATAAAAAAATTTGATCACATTACGTTCATTTTAAAAATTGCGGTTTTATATAAGTTTCACACGATCACGTTATTTTCATTTTAAAAATATGATCATGATTTTATATAAGTTTAACGAGATCATGTTTTTATTTTTTAAAACTTGTACATGTTAATGCTCAAATTTTCCGAGCCATAGTGCAAATGTATTACCTGCGATTTTGAATTTTTTTAGGGGAGCGACCACTTTTTTGTTCACCATCTTGGTACACTTGCTCTTTTGTTTGTTCCTAATTAAAGTTATAGTAGCATGATTTTTGGATCAACAATGTGCTGGATCACATTGTATTTGGTTTTTAAAATTGTAGTTGAAGTGAAAGTTAGTGACTATTGTATTGCATAAATAGTGCACTATGGTAGTAAATACTAGTCATTAATTATAAGTGCCTTAAATTCTTGCTAGTACTTTTTGCACCAAAGTAATAAAATAAACTAGATAATAGCACATTATTTCAATGAGTGTGAATCAATTTTTCCAAACATATAACCAACTATATTTAGTGCATAATTATATTATGTGTAAGTCTTTTTTGAAGAAATAATAATAGAAAAATCAACAATACAATTTTAAATAGAGAATTTCATTTAAGATATTTATTTTCATATTAATTTATTCTACACCCAACAATACAATAGGACTATTATGATAGCTATTATAGTGGTCCATATCATCCTAGCAACAAGAAGATACCAAGAAGATACCAGCTTTTGGCCATGGCCTTTTACTATATATAAAAAAGAAGAATATATTAACATAGTTGAAGTCAATGTTTGAGTAAGACTTATATTATTGATATAATTAAATTTTTATCAAAAAAAATTAATACTGAAAATATAAAACAATATATATTTTTAAAATCTATGCATTACCTATTTTCAACATAAAGATAGACAAAAAAATAAAAGATATTTAAAAAATGATTAAATAATATTAACTATAAACTATTTTCAAGCTCAATAAATTGTTAATAATGATGGTCTTAATGGTATGATTTATGGAGCTCATTAAAACTCTTTCATTCATTCAAATTATTAATTAACTATACATTTTATTCAACCTAAAAAATATTAGTTGATATTCTTGATGTCCATGATCACTATTATTAAAACTTATTCATTCATTCAATTGATTATGTCTAATAAGAATATTCACTAAATATGTAAAAATACATTTAATTTAAAAAAAATCTTAAAAATATGATTGTCTCATTAAAACTCACTCATTCATTCACTCAATTTATTAAATAAGTGAGAAATTTTATCACGTAAATACATGAATATTCCCCAAAAGAACCAACAAATAAATTTTTAAAATTTTACGGGAAAAATACGGCCATTTCCTCAAATATACGCCACAATGGATAACTTCATACCACAATTTCTCCGTATTTACCATCCACACCTTGTATGTATTGCCCAGAGGAAACGCTCCTTCAAATCTGATTGATGCCACGTGGTTCCACGTCTTTCATAAGGAGTAAGAAAGACAAGAAATACAGTTCGTTTTGAAAAGGAGAAAGATAAAGTGGAGCCTGTACTTAGCCATCGTGCACAGCAGGTTCATCACTGTTTGGCGACAAAACCTTGCATTTCAACTTTGTACTCAGGCCCATCGTATTTCTCTTGTAGGGTTTCCCGTATTCCGATCAAAATTACTGACAATCATTCAATTCTCCTCTAAAATGCTGTTATTTTGTCGTAGCATAAGACCTTTGTACATCTTCTTGCTGGGTTCTTGTTCTTGTCCGAGGGATTTGGACCAATGTAATTCATGGCATGGTGGATAAATCGAGCCTATTTATACAATCTATCAAGTAGTGATATAATTCACGTGGAGCAAATCGCAACAAGAATCGTCAGACATCGACACGATTGGAAATCTTTTCAGGTTTTTATTAAACGTAATTCTACTTCTGAATTCTCTTTACATTGTGGTTTGTTGTGAAAGCGGTTAAGTTCAATTTTAGTATTATTATTCTTTTCAAGATTGTCATGGCGAGTTGCATGTAACAGTGAAGAGTTACAATCTTTTTTCTATTAATATTTTCCTCTGTTTGCTGAATCCATGTGGAAAATTTATAACAATCCATTATTGATGTGAAAATTCTGTACTCTTGTTCAAAGTCTGAGGACACTAAGACTGAAGAGGAAAAGGAATGGTTAGGTCCAGTTGCTTTTTGCTCAGCACACCTAAGTATACTTAGACTACAGGGTAGCAGTTAGCTCATCAGAAATATTCTAGAAAGCGGAAATTTTAGATCACTGCGAGTTCGTTTCGTTTAAATAGCGAAGGTGAAGGTTTTCTTAAAGTTGATTTTTAAGGTCACAGCTGAGCTATCACCTCAAATTTGTATTTGAAATTCCTCAGGGAGAAAGGGGACAATTTTCCTCTATTTCACTGTTTCCTTGTTTTTGTTCAATTTTTGTACTACGTGGATTTTTGACTTGTGGACCTACTTTGAAAACATTGAGCTTTGTGTACTTATAAAATGGAAGCTCATTTAAAACTTTATCTGGTTGTGTTTTACACCTATAAAACTCAATCTTCATATCTACCTTTTGCTCATTTGTCATCGAATTGATCATTGTTTGTGTGTCAATCTATGTCAATTGTGGTTTATCCGGTCAGTTTGCAAGTTCATCTTGTCATGGTCTTGCTTCAACTAATGCTTTTGCAGGGTGATAATGAGTCTCACAAGCCCAATAAGAAGCAAATGACTATTTTAGAGAAAATTTAAAAGGTAAAGAGGAGCAAGGAATGGTAGGCAGAAACAAGGGCACATCAACAACTTAAAGGTTGTTTAGGAGCATGAATTTCGCATAACTAAAGGGTTCCTCCATTGACCTAATGTAATGCCCTGCCAAGGAACCCTTGGAAACATAGGGTCAAATACGCACTTAACAATTTTTTTTTTGAAAGTAAAGGTATAACATTCATAACATAGTGCATTAATTACCAACTTATATAAGCATAAATAAAACAACAACGATCCTCAAACGATCGTGCACAAGCGAAAGACTAAAATCACATCCAAAGGTTCTGTGACGACCCCAAACACTTAGCAAGAATGGAAAAACACGTTCAAGCTACCATGTGAGAATACGGACTACGTCCACGCACCTCATGGGATAAGACTGGACCATCGTCAACGGTCACCAATCGAGGAGACAAGATCATCCTCAGTACATTCTAAAACAAGGTTTATTCTAAGCCCAAGTCGAAAAGTGAACATAACCACATCGAAACGAATTGGAAAACGAACAATTATTACTTGAAAAGCATCCCGAGAATGTAAGGAATCCAAATATAAAATTACTTTTTGAACAGACCCTCTGGAAGTGCTCACTATTTTAAATGTGCTAATTTGGTTAAGCGAATGCGCTAAAACAAAGTTCATATGCACTAAAAGAAGCACGGTAAATGCACTAGACTGTTTCTTATATGCGTTATTCTGTGTTTCATATGCACTATTCTGCTTCTCATATGCGCTGTTCTGTGTTTCATATGCGCTATTCTGCCTTGCGAAGTGCAAAATTGAACTAAGACATAACACGACAGGGTTTTCCCAATTCGATAGCAGGGTAGGTTTGCCGAGACCAACGTACGACGGAATATACAAGTCTTGCTCCACACCGGGGAGTTCCAGATATCCTAAATCGAGGGCATACCCACTTGAATACATGAATAACATCATAAAGTAAACACTTACATTAACTGAAATGCATACAAGAGCACATAAGTGTGAGAATATATCCACAAGGAACCATAGTGTCATGAAGGAGGTAAAGTGTAATCTTGGACCGCTTGAATACTTGTTCTTTGGTCCCCAACAGTGGCTTGTCACACCACCCGACCATGTGGCACCCTTAGGTCCACCCCACCGTGCTTGCAGAGGTAATCATATGACCCAAGCAACAATGCAATCCCACACACACAAGGATAACCACAATCTTACTCACTCCAACCAATACATGCACAACCAAGGCATAAGGAACATGATGAGATATCACTAATCATTCAAGAAAGGTTAAAGTCAAGCCACAACCATAGGGAAGATATCAAGCGCAATCCACAATTACTCAAACACCAATCCTCTATCACTCAAGGCCAACACCAAACACGCGGCAAACTAGAAAGGCCACCACAATACCCTCATTCCTGCCAGTCCTTACACTACATGGGTGGGCATGACCTACTGGCAAGACCCATCGCTCCATGGTGGGCAAGCAAGGAAGCTTTACAAGTTGTAACTCTATACGCTACATGTATGGGCATGTTGTATAACAAGACCTCTCGTACATGGTGGACAGACACACTCGACCTTAGTAAGACCATACGCTATGTGTATGGGCATGTTGTATAACAAGACCTCTCATACATGGTGGGCTTACAAAACACTCACAACGACTCTGGATTCACTATGACCCCCAATGCTGTCTTATCCCATTGACACCATTCACGTAAGGCAAATAACCAATTAATCAAAAACTATACAAGGACAAACTTGGTTCGGTCCACAATCAAAATTCCATATATCAAATCCATCATTCCACATAATATCTACTTCTTCAATCCACAAAAATCTCTCTTTTTCCCAAATCATGAAAATGACATAGAACCAATCCAACACAATTCCACCATAGAAGGCCATCAAGAAAACTCAAAATTTCAAACTTCAAGAATGCAAAATTGGAGAGAACCCATTGGTTCCCCATTAAATAATACTCCACCAATGCATAAAAGTCCATGTTTCACCCAACCCTACAAATTTTGTTCCCAAAAAATCAAACACACAATATCATAAAAATCAAACCAGAGAAGATTTGTAGGTTCTGCGAAAAAGGTGTGATTGAGACTGAATGACACTTTCTCATTGAGTGCACAACATATGAAGACATTCGGCTCAGTATGAGTTCATCCTGAAGGCCGACAACATGCACAATTTATTTGAGGATAAGATCAAGTAGACTGCTAGTCTGTTAGTCAAGATTCATAGTAGGAGATCAGACATGGAAAGGAATTTGGAGTTAGTTTAAGGCTGTGATCCATGGTCCCTTAGACTGATCAGTCTCGTGGACGTCATTAAAAGTCTTCATTCATTCATTCAGTAAGCTTTCTAAAACCACAAGGATGCATAATAATAGCCCAAGGACCATTTACAAACAAGAGGAAGAAATCAAAATGAGAAACAAGAGGAAAAACAAAGATTCTAGCTCAATATTGTTGAAAAATTCCAATTGAGAGGATAAATTCACACACACCAAGAGGAGTGAAATTCGAACCACCGGATGAGACCACTCCAACTAATCTTTTAAGCCAATGCCCACAAAATCTTTCCAAGCAATCTCTACCAACATTCAAAACAATTTTCCAGGCATAGCCATTTTGAGCAAAAAGGCAAGAAAAATGAACTAACTCCCAAAATAATGAATTCTAATTTCCTCTTAAAGTCACTTTTTGAAGCCAAAACCAAATAAAGGAAAATAAAAATTCTCCAAAAACATTTTAATTTTCATCAAAACATCCCCAAAAGCTTCCCACTAAAATATTTGAATTATACGACATATTTGCCGGCAACTCCAAAAATCATATCAATTAATTAAATCTACATTTAAATTAAATCGCTTAACGAAGAACTTTCCAAATCCATAGCGCAATGACTCCAATCAAAATAATAAAATCCAATATAATTAAATTCACATTAAACTTAGCCGACTACGATAATTGCGCCTAAACATTTAATCAGCAACAGGGAACACATAGGTACAACGTGCATACAAAGTACCATTGGAACCCCATTGAGATGCATCTAGACACACACGAAACTCATCCACACAAGAGGACCGAATGTTGTCACACTACAACCGGCAGGTGTTTAAGTTACAAGGGGAAAATTGTCGTCCAAGAGTCGAAGCGATAAATTTGGCTTAGTACAAGATTGGCCATATAATTACCTCCAATTTCCACTGTCGGGGATAATGACACACTCAAACCTGCAGCTTAGGTAGAATGATGTTTGGTACCTGTCCACATTAGTACAATAGCTGAAGTGCACATATATATATATATATGATAAACAATAACAGGCAATGGAGAGGAAATGAGACATCGTGTGGGCCTCGCAAATGAGTAACTACGACTTCATTCCGCCTCATACAAACGCATCATGGATATATCATCACAAGCATGTAGCAACAAAAGCATGTCAATTAACCCAAAACATCCTCAATAACATCATGTAATCATTTATATAATCATTCAATAACAACAATTATGAATAAATCATGTATCTTTTTAATCGATGTAGAAACATTCAAGTACATATACATCTAAACTACACATATGAGAAGTTTAGTTGGATGAAAGTAGTTGTGGATGCATCTTTGTTGAACTAGTTTATAGACCAAACCACTAGCTACTTACTGACTATAAGTCTTGCCTTGCGTGGTCGAATGACATAGTTATGAACTTAACTTCAATTATTACTTACACATTAAAATGCATTCATTGATGGTATTGATGTAATGGTGGTAGTTTGAACATCCTTCAAGTTTACCTTAGAAGATTGCACTAGTTTGGTGGAGTTGATGACATGCCCAAATCTAGTAGTCTCAAAAATATTCATGATCCCTTGCATCCTAGAGTAGAAGTAGAAATAGTTCAGGATCATAAGTTTGAGCTCATTTGCATTTCATTTTGCAAGTTGGAAGTCGTAGTAGTTCATTGCACCCATAAAGACATCATTCGTAAAATCAAGTTGACAAAGCCTTAGTGAATCAGCGTAAGTCCCCAAGTGATATTAGCATATCACATTATAACTACTGAGTGAGTACTTACATTAGGAAAGAACCTTGGAATTGCTTCGATGGTTTTTCTTTGCAATCTTTAGCATACGTGGTGTCTTTATTCAAGAGAGGATTCAATATTTGGTGTTTCATCTTGGAACATTGAGTGTTTCATCATGCATGTTGTAGTGGCATAAAACTCACATCAACAATCATGAGCTATCATATGTTATTGTTGTTTTGGCAAATCAATCTTGTAGTGTAGCCTTGGATGTGAGTCCATGAAATCAATGAAAGGCAGATCTCTCTTAACATTGTTAGGGAGAGCATCATATTCCTCAAACATGCTAAGTATTTCTTCCCTTTTATCTTGCTGTGTTGAACTCTTACTTGTAGATGTGGATGAATTGCGAGAATTCCTAAATTGTCTTGGAAGAGATTCTTCACAATGTTGCAAATTCTTAGCTAACCTTCACCATGTTTGAGTAGGATCCTTCATGATCTTTTCCATACTAGGCATCTTTCCCATAATGGACTAACTCGCGGTCCACAAATACAATCCATTGATTTTACCCAATAGGATGGAAAAATCCAAGCTTTGATACCGCTATAAGAACCCCTACTAATTCTAATCTATTTTCTTCATGTTTGGATGTTTGACATTTTGTTAAATACTTGACACACAACTCACTATTATCTGATTTTCTGATTATTGTTTATGTTTTGGGGTCTATGTCTATTGCCAAATCAAATAGAAATACAAAGAATATGATAAACAACGATTGCACTAAACTTTGACTAGACAAACTCAAAGAAATGATATTGCATTAGACATAAATCAGAATTGAATACACTTATTATCATGTCTGATACAATGATATTAGATTGTAACGTCATATGGAAAATGCATTACATTGACAATTACAAAGTCTGATTTGGTTCCTCACATACCCTATTTGCTTCCTTGCCTGTATGTAGTCTAAATGACACCCAATGCAAGTTGGTGTGGAAAGGAATGGCCTGCAACTTTGCTGATGAAATCTGAAGCAATTCTGATCCAAATTGGAAGTGATGGCAGTCTCTACAAACCCTTAGCACCTATAAATGATCTCCAATTTAGATGCCTTGGGCATAAGTGGAAGCAATGAATCCCTATGCTGTTATAAAACTGATATGATGCCAAATGGGCCACCGAACCCTCACCACTGGAATCTGATATAAACCTGATGAAATCTGATCCCCAAATTGCAATTATTCCTCAAACCCTAGCTGTCCCAAATAAAGGAAAATTCATATAAAGTCACTAACAAGTCCAAAAAGTTTGAAGCTACCTGTAGATAAATGATATTTCTAGCTCTTCAATGCCAAATACCTGTAATAAGCTCAATTTGAATTCTGTAATGAATCCACCTAATAGGTTGAATGAGCTTTCGTCCACACAATTGAGAAACTCCAAGGGTTTCTATCCCCAAATTTTTGTAAATCAAAACCAAAGCTCTCAAGCTCCTTAGAGAGAAATTAAACAAACCAAGTATATCAAATGACTTCCTTAAATCCCCTTTTATAATCCTCTCATGAAGTTTCCAGAAACCATAATTAAAATTCCCACTTTTTTATAATTTAATATTTAACTTGCATATGGGAAATATATAATGTCCCCAATTTTTATAAAGTGTTTTAATTAAGTGGTCCTGAAATTTAAATAATATCACAAGGACTTAATTAATTAATTAATTAAATTGTGAAATAAAGGAGCTAAAATAATAAAATAATAAAATAATGTCGGCCTATGACCTTTTGTAACTTTCTAGACGCTTCTTGGAGGTCTTTATAAGGAGATGGCTTGGTATTGTAAATCATCATGGAATATATTTGAACTTTTATTTGTAATTCCGGAAGCTGGAGTCTGAAGGTGGTTTGGTTGTATGCAGTTTCAGAGTTGGAAGACCCTCACTAGTCTTTATTCGCAGTTTCAGTGGTTAGCAACCACCCTAGTCCGCTGTTACAAATATTGCCTAAGATATTTCACTATGTGCTTTATTGTCCAAATTTGTGAAGTCTTCTTGGAAGACAAATTTGTGCTTATAGATATAATCTTAGAATACCAAGTCTCAAACTGGCAGTAATTCATTTGTGTTTTGCATACACTTTGTGTTGATATGTGATTTACTATATTGCCTTGGATATCCAAAGATCTTGAGCAGGATATAAGTAAGCGATACAAGCATATATTGGTCCCTAACATATTTATCTAATCAAAGTCTATTCCTTGTTGTACGGGTGTGGAAAGCTTCCTGTATGGGTGCGTGAATCTTGTCTTATGGTGTGAAGATGAACATTGCCATACGTGTGTGAGTGTCGACGCCGTACTGGAAACTCATTGTACTATGGTAGTATCGTACGATGTGGATGTCTTTCCGTATGACCGTGCGAGAGTGACTTGGTACTGTACGAAGACATTCTGTGCGGGAGTGACTTGGTACCTTACGGAGATATTACCATATGGAGGTGATGTGCGGGGTGACTTGGTCATACGAGGTGAGTGGAGCATCGTAGGGGTGAATTTGTTGGGTGTACGTTTGTACGGGATACTACAGTGGTATCAGAGCCAAAATCTTGCCAGCATGTGGAATGCTTGGGATGGAAGAAAGGGATAATGAAATTGTTGCCATTAAAATCACCAAGTGGTATAAGAAATATCAAAAGAGGAAGAATCTTCTGACATTTCAAGAATATCTTGTTCTGACATGAAAATGTATACCTATGCATGAGGAGGTTATTAGAACCTTTGATGAATACTCAAGTGAACCCGAGGAGATCAAGGCTATCAAATCCTTTGATAGGTACTATGTAAGGAAAAGAAAAGAGGAGTTGGATCCTGAATTAGGAACTCAATCAGAATCAAAGGAAGATGATGACAAGTTCACTTGTTCACCCAGCCACAGGAGGATATGGACAAGCAAGAGACAAATTGTCCCTTCAAATGGAGAATACCTAAACTTTCAAGACAACCGCAAGGATGAAGAAGATGTTTGTATGAATTTTGTCAAGGCAACAATGGTTGATTGACCTCATGGCGATGCAAACTCTACCAATGATCCCTTGCAGGAGCAATCTCTATAGTTGGTGAAATATGGAGTTTACCCTTTGGTTGGGCATGAGGCATGAGGCGTGCATGATTTCCATCTCTTCGTGTGAGTGGCTTCCTCATGGAAAGAACAAGTTGCACTTGAGCTTTGAGATTCTAGACCATCATTTTTTGAAAGTGATTGATTGGCATGATAACATGAAAGCTTGGGATCTGAGGATTGATGTGTGCGATGATTGGCTTCAGTGGGATCCTGATGACTCTGGCATGACAACATTTATATTAGAGGGGAGCAGCGGAATCTTGATGGATGTTTACTCTTCTCGCCTACATCTTGGTGCATTATGGAGGTGGTGTTTGTGGTCACGGTGTAGCATCGATATTTTTGGGGTTATGGCTACCAACATCCGCACTTGGTTTGGGATCCTGGAGCTTGTTAGACAACAAACAATTTGTCGATTGCTTGAGGGCAAGCAATCTTTGGGATGAGAGGACTATAATGTTCCCAATTTTTATAAAGTTTTTTAATTAAGTTTATTAATTAAGTGGTCCTAAAATTTAAATAATATCATAAGGACTTATTTAATTAATTAATTAAATTATTAAATAAATGAGCTAAAATAATAAAATAATGTCGGTCTATGACCTATTGTAACTTTCTAGATGCTTCTTGGAGGCCTTTATAAGATGGCTTGGTATTGTAAATCATCATGGATTGTATTTGAACTCTTATTTGTAATTCCGGAAGCTGGAGGTTGAAGGTGGCTTGGTTGTATGTAGTTTTGGAGGTGGAAGACCCTCCCTAGAGTGTAATTCCTAATTTCAGTGGTTAGCAACCACCCTAGTATGCCTTTGGAAATATCACCTCGGATGTATGTAGTTTTGGAGGTGGAAGACCCTCCCTAGAGTGTATTCGCAGTTTCAGTGGTTAGCAACCACCCTAGTCTACCGTTGGAAATATCACCTCAGATATTTCTCTTTGTGCTTTATTGTCTAGATTTGTAAAGTCTTCTTGCGAAGACAAATTTGTGCTTATAGATATAATTTGAGAATACCAAGTCTCAAACCGACAGTAATTCATTTCTGTGTTTTGCATACACTATGTTGATCTGGGATTTACTATACTTCCTTGGATATCCGAAGATCTTGAGCAGGATATAAGTAAGCAGTACAAATATATATTGGTCCATAACATATTTATCTAATTAGAGTTTGTTCCTTGCTGTACGGGTGTGGAAAGCTTGTTGTACGAGTGTGTGAAGCTTGTCGTATGGTGTGAAGACGAACATTACCATACGTGTGTGAGTGTCGGGGCCATACTGGAAACTCACCATACGGTGGTACTGTCGTACAATGTGGATGTCTTGTCATATGACTATGCGGGAGTGACTTGGTGTAATATCCCTACTAGATTCCAACTAGTCCTTGCAGTTTGCTCAGAGGCTTTTTGTCAAATAGTTTGTTGATTTACTCCAGTATGTTTGTTCAAGTTTGAGTGCAGTTTAAAGATTGCAAATAATTTGAAAACAAGTTTAGGAGTGATAGACATTCATTCAATATTATGCATCAAGTTCCATGAATTAACTCTGAAAATATTGCAAATGATACACAGTAACCACCTCATTAAAAGATCAGAATTTACAAAATATTGCATGCACCTTTGTCTTTGGCATCTTCAGTGAGTATCTTCGAAGCTTGTGTCGCCTACCCCTTTCGAATATTAGATTAGACTGCAGATGATGTTGTAATACACACTACCAATTCTGGAGTTGCAGAGTTACGACACCTGGAGCTGCAAGTTGTCAATTAAGAGACCAAGTCTGGAACCTTCTGAATGTTTGTTCATGCCACTAGACTTTCTGAACGACTTCTCAACAGAACACGACTTAGCTATAGGCCCAAAATTGATACGAGTCCAATGGAGTAACTCGGTATGGAAACAGAATAGACCGACTCCCCAGAATGCCCCATTGTATGAAGCATAGACCATGAACTATTTCTTCAGACTCCAAAATGAACAACAGGCACCCAACTTTAATAATTTCTCAGAGCCGATAAGTTTGACAACACTAGTAGCATTATTTCTATTCTGATCACGAACCATGACCTGCGATACAATTTTTCACTACTCAAAATACCTGATATCAAACACACTGTAAGAACCCCTGCGAGTTCTAACTTTGCCAAACCACTAATTTTCTATACAAAGGACAAACTTGTTTTGAAGTTTTGATAATATATGAATTTCTTTGAGTTTTCACGACAGGATGCCATGCAAGAAAGATAATACAAGTAATATAATAAATTGAAATAGACTAGAAATGCAAGAGAGCTGCAAATGATTCTTATTCACTTATAAAATATATACAATGCTCAAACATTCAGAAGGCATACCCGAGATAGCCAGCTGGTTGTAAACATTAAATTCTGGAAATTACTAGCAACTTATAAATCTAGAAATGTAATCGATTTGCAGCTATAAATGATTTGTCCACTCAAAATGTATGCAAAATGCCTTAACTTTGCTAAGCGCTCACAATGGATGAAACCCTTCATTCAAGTGTTAAACCCTTGTGTAAATTTCACCAAATTGCCAAAGTATTCTAGCGTTTACTGTTCACGCCACTGTAGCAGCTAACATAAATTCTAATTTGCAAATGATTAACTCTTAATCTTCAACAATCTTCAATTCTGCAAACATATAATCTTGAAACCCTTGAATATTTGCATTTCTTCACCAATATGCACAAATATGACCATTGTATGTAGCCAACCCCTAAAGCAATCTTCAGCTGATTTTCCACAACCTCTGATAGCTGGAATCAATGAGAGTTTTCGTTCCCAATGATCAAATATGGCTGAAACCCTAGCTGGTTCCTTCCCCAAGCAAGATCTCCAAAAAACATAAGTCAAATATCATCAAGAATGAATTATATTTGCTTTTGGACCCTTTTATAACTTCTCCAAGTAGGTTGATCCCTTTGTGCTTTTTTTAAAATTCCATTTCAAATCCATTTTAGGGTTGTGTATTAACATTATAATGATTCTCCAATATGGGCGCCCAAAGTCAAAGTCAAAGTCACAGTAAATGCTTTTTAATATCATTTAAATGATATAACATGTTCTCACATTGACTTCACAAATTACTTTAATAATTGGCCCCATAAATAATAATCAATTAATGCACTTTTAAGTC
Source organism: Thuja plicata (assembly GCA_018584345.1). Lineage (NCBI taxonomy): Eukaryota > Viridiplantae > Streptophyta > Pinopsida > Cupressales > Cupressaceae > Thuja > Thuja plicata. The sequence continues at coordinate 509,451 of MU228019.1, forward strand.
ACTTAATTGAGGATCATGGCCCCATTGCACATAAAGTGACTTATAACTTTATATTATGCCTTTTAAGTGTTGAAATATAGCCTTCGTGGTATCCGATGAATGACAGTTCAGTTGCTTCGTGTTAACACAATAAACACGATCTGTATCATGCGAACAGTTACTAACGATGGGCTGTGTTAACCATAACAAATCGTACCATTTGGAATAGTCACCTCACGTAGGGGCATGTCCCTACGTGGCAACATGGGCAACTTTCTTGATGTATATAGACCATTCGATTATATTTGTAGAACAATCAATCACAGCGGCATAGTTCTCCATATACATCGAAGATAGTAATATTGTGTTCATCTCTAATCGATCAAATTTCACAACATGGTATTAGAGCCAGCATTTTAGAGATAAAATAAAATAAATAAATTACTACATTATTTAACAGCATCTTGAGAGAAAGATAAGTGACCAGTTTGTACCTGCAAAGATTATATAAATACCATACAACTGTTCAATACCAGAAATATACAGAATGGTTATTGGAATCAGAATGGAGGACAAACTTGAAGGAGCATCTAACTTCATGTCACTGAAGATAAGAATCATATCACTCCTACAAGAACTAAAGTTAGATTCTTATGTAGAAGAAGACAAGAAAATGCCTGAAGATGAGGCTGAGATCACAACCTAGAAAAGACGTAATAACAAAGCAAGGAAAATTCTCATTGACTCTGTCAAAGACGCTATTCTCCCGAGTATAGCCAGACTAACAACTGCACATGAGATATTCAAAACCATCATGAGTACATATGAAATAAATAATGCAATCAGGATGTTAACTCTAAAGCAACAACTTATGAGCATAAAAATGAATAAGGGAGAATCTGTCACATCTTACTTCTTAAGAATTTCAGAATTAAGAGATCAACTTTTCACAATAGGAAACACTATAGAAGATGTTGAACTTTCTCTAATTGCCTTAAGATTACCCATCTCTTGGGAATCATTCATTCAATGCATTAGTGGGCGACCTCCATTACCAAATTTTGAGCAACTAAGAAATGATTGTACACAAGAAGAATCACGCCTAATTTGAAGGGGAATAGGGCCAAATAAAGGAGAAATTCAGGCACTTCACACAAATACTTCCAACAAAAAGCAAAAGTTTTTCAAATGAAAGAGAGGAAATAAAAACTACCAGAAAAAGGATCTATCTAAAATTCAGTGTTACAAATGTGATAAGTATGGGCATACTCATAGAAACTGTCCGGAAAGGAAGAAAGCACATCCTACCCTAGCCGAAGTCAAAGAAGAAAACTCACTCTTCTTCCTAGCATTATCAAGTGAAATAAATGCAAATAAAAACACTTGGATAATCGACAGTGGAGCATCAAGACACATAACGGGATTCAGAAATCAGTTTGAAACTCTTGAGGGACACTCAAATGAAGAAGTCACTATTGGAGATAACTCCACGAATCCTGTGAAAGGAATTGGGACCTGTTCCATCAAACTAAGAAATGGAGTATCTCTACAACTGAAAGACGTATTGTTTGTACCTGGAATCAAAAGAAATTTAATTTCAATATCAGGTTTAGCTGATCAAGGATATCGGGTTACTTTCAATGAAGACAAAGTCCTTTGGCTGAAAAATACAAATATCAAAAATGCAATAACAATAGGTTCAAGAGATGGTAGTCTATGTAAACTGTGTAGTGATCAAAAGTTAGCACTAAATCATGAAGTTTCAAACAATAATGAATTATGGCACAAAAGGTTAGGACACCTAAGATATAGTGCTCTACCCATCATAAAGAAGATCACTTCAGGACTACCCCAACTAAAATCTGAACATACTAGCATTTGCAAAGGTTGTGCCTTAGGAAAGAATGTGAAAGTTCTTTTCCTCCAAGTGAGCACAAATCAAAAGTTATTTTAGAGCTGGTTCACACTGACCTATGCGGCCCCATGAAAACACCATCCCTAACTGGATCCTTATACTACATAATCTTTGTTGATGACTATTCTCAGAAAACATGGATATACTTTCTAAAGTTCAAAAACTCAAATGAAGTACTATCGAAGTTCAGAGAATTCAAGGCATTAGTAGAAAACTAGTCAGGGAAGAGAATTAAAGTGGGGGAGAATATATATCTGACAACTTCAAAGACTTTTGTAATTCTGTTGGGATTAAGAGGGAGTATACTGTACCATATAATACACAACAGAATGGAGTGGCAGAAAGAAAGAAAAAAACCATAATTGAGGCAGCAAAAGCTATGATGCATGACCAAAACTTACACACTTCATTTTGGGCAGAAGCTTCGAATACAACAGTCTACATTCAAAACAGATGTCCACACTCAGTTCTAGAAAACATAACTCCAGAAGAAGTTTTTACAGGGAACAAACCAGCACTAAGTCATCTAAGAATATTTGGTTGTCCTGTATACATACATGTTCCTAAGGAAAAGAGGACGAAACTAGAACCATCCGGGAAAAGAGGTATATTCATTGGCTATAGTGAAAATACTAAAGGATATCGAGTTTACATTCCAGGGCAAAAAT
>MU228019.1:523729-535173 GCA_018584345.1 Thuja plicata
CTGCGTTAACTATCCTCCCTTCGTTGGCTTGTTTTCCTCATTTATGCCACCTCTCTTCTTCCCTGACATTCCTCCCCCTTTCTTCAATGGTCGCTCCCTCCTTATATACCCGTGTAGGGGAAGAGGTTGCAACCCTGCACTTGGGTGTCGACTTCCTTAGTCGACTTCAACAGTCGCTATTAAATGATATTATAATTAATAGATATTTCAATTAATATGTATTTCTACCCGTTTCTTCAATGGTCGCTCCCTCCTTATATACTCGCGTAGGGGAAGAGGTCGCTACCCTGCACTTGGGTGTCGGCTTCCTTAGTCGACTTCAACAGTCGCTATTAAATGATATTAATGATATTAGAATTAATAGATGTTTTGATTAATATATATTTCGATTAATATGTATTTCTATGCATTAATATTAATCACATATATATAGAAAAAAAAAATTATTATTGACAAAATTGATTATATATATAGTATATATATTATTGCTTATCACTAATAATGACAATAGAAAATAATAATAATTTATTATTATTGATATCAATAGTCATATATATGTATATTGATTAATTAATCACAATTATGGATTATTAATATTATCGATAATATTGGTAATTAAAATAATTATTATTATCATATATATGTATCTTGAATAATACATTATAATTATGTATCACTAATAGTATCAATGATATAGGTGATTATTAAAAATATAATTTCTCTATTCTATGATTGATTATATTACATATGATTCGCTCAGTAAAGCTATACATGAAAATTGGAATTATGGCCATAATAGGGCTCATGACAAATCCACCCTTCCTAAATTTGCTTGTCCTCAAGCAACCTAAAATTTGGGTGATCCCTTTGGGTAACCCCTTCAATGTGATTTCTTTCCCTTTGTGTTTGAAACAAATTTCTAGATTTGGATTATCCATGACGAAGCGCCCCAAAATTACATCATATTGTAGGTTTATTACATAGAAATCTCTTTTAATGGTATGCTCACCGAGTGTGATTTCTAATTGTGGTACAACTTTAGTACATTGATCAATATTCCCATTAGCCAACACACTTTGAATCCTTTGAAGTCTTTAGTTTCTAGTTTCCTTCTTGACACAACACTTTTACTAATAAAGTCATGGGAAGCTCCACTGTCCATTAATGCAATTACCCTTTGTCCTCTGATAGAACTTTTAATTCTAAAAGGACAATTTTCATTGATTTGAGAAATTGTGGCTAGAGATCCATATTCTACCTCATCCATTTTTTAAATTTTTATTAGATCCTCCCTCGTCTTTGATTCTTGTTGCTTCTATATTTTAGATATTGCTTCCTTTACATTTATGCCCATGACTCCAAAATTCTTTGCATTTAAAGCATAGTTTGCTCCTTAACTCATTGTGTTTTTCCTTACATTCGTGTCCCTTTTCCCAAGGTGCTTTACAGAAGTAACATGGTCTCTTGTTACTTTGTTCCTTCTGGTGTTTCTCTTCCTTTGTTGAAGGATTTTTGAGGTGGTCGTTGTAAGGTTTGTGATCAAATTTCTTTGCTTTGGAGATTGCTTCACTTAAGGTCATAGGTTCCAAGGCATTGACTGTGTTACGGATTGATTCTTTTAATCCTTCTATAAAGAGATATCATGTGAGCCTCTCTTGTGAAATTTCAGGTACCATGACTGAAAGTCTTTGGAATTCATTGGCGAAATCATCCACTGTTCCTTGTTTAAGTTGAGTAAGCTCCTTGAAGTACCATTGGGGGTGTCTTTGATCAAATCTTTTGATAAGCTTTTGAGTGAACTCATCATAGGATGTTATGAATTGATTGTCTTGAGTGATCAACCCATAGTACCACCACTCATGTGCTATCCTATTCAAATGTAATACTGTGAATTTAATTGCATTTTCTTCTGTCATGGGGTTGAGGGATAGGTATGTGTCTAGTTTTTGGATCCATGCTCGAGTAGAGATTTTTTAATTGTCTTTAAGGTCTTTATCAGTTTGTTTTCTCTTCTTGTGAGTTTTCATTTTTGCATCACAATAATCTCTGAAAGTTGTATGATCTCGTAACTCGGGAGCTAATTTAGAATATGCCTCCAAAATTTCATCAACCTTGTCCCTAGGCTCATCTGCTTCTCCCTCTCCTTCCTCTTGATCTTCTCTAGGCAAGAAAAAGGGTCTAGATGGTTTGGGATGGGACATTCTTGGGGTGAGGTTGTGATTGTTTTCTGAATGATTAGAATTAGTGTCCCTCCCGTTGGCCTTGGAATTATTGTTATTCATACTTTGGATGGTTTGGAGGAGAAGGCGGTTTTTCTCTACGAGGGCTTGGGTGGTTTGGGCGGTTTGCTCCATGAAAGCCCTTATTTCATTTGTCAACTACTCTTCTATTGCCTTCTTGCCTTTTCTTCATTTATATGTTATCATAAACTATCCCCCACAGGATGGAAAGATTATGCTCTGATACCACTGAAATGTTCCCTATCTAAGTAGCTTGCTTAGATTCCTGAAACTTTAGAAATATATATATCAATTAGAATAAGATATAACTATTTATCTAATTATTGATTTCATTATTAAATGATTTTTAGTATAAAGTTTTGGGTGGTTAGCGGAAAGGGCCAAGGAGACCCAAAGGAGCCCTTAGGTAGAACCTCGATCATAATCCAAGGATTCCCCTTGTCTGTAACTCCAATAGGTGCTTGCCATCCCCGACTCACCCTTATCTTATCAAAGGAAGATGTGTATCACAGTGGGGCTCTTTGGATTTATTAGCAGCTTGCTTTATTCTTATTAACTGTTGTATATATTGATTCATTCTGAATTTACACAGATCGTAACGGCCTGAATATTCCTCTCTCTCTCTCTCTCTATATATATATATATATATATATATCGGAACACCTGTGGCGTACTATGGATAATGTGATGGATTTGAGGAAGCCAGAACTTCCCATTTCTTCCACTTACCTCTGCTGCGTAACTATCCTCCCTTTGTTGGCATGTTTTCCTCCTTTATGCCACCTCTCTTCTTCGCTGACACTCGTCCCCCTTTCTTCAATGGTCGCTCCCTCCTTATATACCCGCGTAGGGGAAGAGGTCACAACCCTGCGCTTGGGTGTCGACTTCCTTAGTCAACTTCAACAGTCGCTATTAAATGATATTAATGATATTAGAATTAATAGATATTTTGATTAATAGATATTTTGGTTAATATATATTTCGATTAATATGTATTTCTATGCATTAATATTAATCACACATATATATAGAAAAAAATAATTATTATTGACTATATTGATTAATTAATCATAATTATGGATATTAATATTATCCATAATATTGGTAATTAAAATAATTATTATTGTCATATATATGTATCTTGAATAATACATTATAATTCTGGATCGTTAATACTATCAATGATATAGGTGATTATTAAAAATATAATTTCTCTATTCTCTGATTGATTATATTACATATGATCCGCTTAGTAAAGCTATACTTGAAAATTAGAATTATGGCCATAATAGGGCTCATGACATTATAAATAGTAAGTGTGCCAATTTGACCCAAATGAAGAATAATCTTGAACATCCCAAACCTCTGGAGTGGGAATTGGCCTCTGACTTTGCGAATTGAGACTCTCTATCCCTCTGAATACCCTACAAGGGTCACGGATAGGCTAATCCAAACCACCAACTATGGTGAGCTAAAAAGGGGACATTACACACACCATCCCATCATTGCTACCGAACGGGTTAAGCACCAACTGGTAAGTTCTGCCATGAACTTACACCACAAATAGCGATTTGGGTTTGCGTCCATATCGTAGAGCCTAAAGGTTTTCGTCTTCAGACCTGGTAGTCACAGAGCGACCAAGGAAAGTTTGTTTTCAAAAATTTCTTCATACCCCTTCCGCATAGCAGCAACCGTCCATATATTCTCCGCAGAAAGACAACTTGGAGTGTTACAAGCTCAGGTGCATGCAAGCAAAGAAAATAATATAACATTATGGTCACCACTAGGCCATAACAAATAACACTATAAATCAAGTGACTTTGCCTAGCAATAGAATAAACATTTATATCTTCGCCAAGATGTTAAAACACATAATGTGACCACCCGACATCCCTTATGAGCAAATATTAGCCTATTGGGATGGAAAATAGGCTAATTGTGCATCCACAAGGATTACGCAAGAGAATGGGACACGACAGTCCTCCCTTCCCGTGATTGCTTGCCCTCAAGCAATTGTATGGCTGGATGCTGCAGTATATTCTCACCTTCCCAAGTTGCATCCTCAATATGTAAGTCTTTCCATCGTACCAAATATTCCTTTAGCGTCCTATTTCTCAATTTCTTCTCTCTTACCTCTAACACCTCTGCTGGAACCAAAATCAGTTTTTCCTCCTCATCTAATGGGGGGAGTCTTGGAGTAGGCACAACATGCTGTCCAATAGCCTTTTTGAGACAGCAAACATGAAAAACATTATGTATCTGGCTATCAACTAGCAACTCAAGTTCATAGGCCACTTCTCCAACTTTCTTCACTATCATGTATGGTCCATAAAATCTGGGTCTAAGCTTTTTTGAGCCACTCTTCTTCAATAAACTTTGCCTGTAAAACACCATATCCCCAACTTCGAAAGATCTTATGGTCCGGTGGCGATCAACATATATCTTTTGCTAATTTTGTGCATGCTGAATGTTATCTTTGAGAGCTCTGAGGCTATCCTGATGATCCTATAACCAATCTTTAGCTCGTGGAGCCCTGCTGTCATCAAAAGCTAATTCCCGGAAAGACAAGGGTTCATAACCATAAAGATCTTTGAAAGGAGACATGCCGATGGTCATATGGTATGTCGAATTATAACAATATTCTCCCAAATATAGCCATTTGACCCACGCTCTTTGCTACCCTGCAACATAATTACGGAGATAACCTTCTAACTATTTGTTCACTATCTCCGTCTGTCCATTCGTCTGAGGATGGTAGCTTGTACTGGGAGTCAGCTTTGTCCCCGTCAATCTGAATAGTTCTTGCTATAAAATCCTGAGAAGCTTGTTGTCCCTGTCACTGACAATGGTCTTAGGTAGACCATGCAATTTAAAAACCTCTCTGAAAAATAACTTTGCTACCTGAGAGGGTGTCCAATCAACTAAGCCTGTAATAGCATAAAAATGGGCATATTTAGCCAGTCGGTCAACCACAACAAAAATACTATCCTTACTTTGCACTTTTGGTAGATCTGTGATAAAGTCCATGGACACACTTTCCCATTTCTGTTCAGGGATAGGTAATGGCTGTAACAAACCAACATAGTACATATGCTCAGACTTGTTTTGTTGACAAGTCAAACACTCCATGATATGCTTAAGGATGTCATCCTTAAGGCCCTTCCAAGAGAACCTCTCTAATCTGCCTGTATGTCTTAAAATAGCTTGGATGACCTGCTAATGGTGCATCATGAACAACCTTCATAATCTTATCCTTAAGTTTGGACTCAGGGACTAAATAAATCCTGTTCTTATAGTAGTTCACATCATCAATAACTCTATTTCTGTCATCCCGAATCTGTCCATCCATAAGCTCACAAGCAAAAGTATTTTTGGAATACTCAACCAAAAGCTGAGACTTCCAATCAGCTGAAATCTCAGATCTGAGAGCAACATGTAGTAGTAGGTGGTCTCTTGTCTCCTGAAAGTGCATCAGCCACCACGTTCTTCTTGCCTTTGACATACTCAATGTCAAAATCATAAGCTTGTATCTTACTTACCCACTTTTGTTGTCGCTCATTTAACTCTTTCTGCTCCAGGAAGTAACACAAGCTGTCATGATCTGTCCTCACTACAAACCTCCTATTATAAAAACAAAGCCCAAGGAATCCTCTCAAATTAGAAATGTTTCTCGGTGGTGGCCAATCTAAAATTGCTTGTATCTTGTCCTGGTGCACCTTAACCCCGTTAGCCCCTATCACATGCCCAAGATATAGGATCTCTGTCGAACCAAACTCATATTTGGATTCCTTAGCAAATAAGGATTGCTCCTCCATAATGCTCAGTACCTCATCCAAATGCTGTTATTGCTCTTCCCAAGTTTTATTGAATATCAAGATATGATCGAAGAACTCCAAAACAAACTTACGCAATTGCTTATGGAAAATGTGGTTCAAAATGACTAAAATGTAGCAGGTACATTAGTGAGGCCAAAGGGCATCACCAAGAACTCATAGTGTCCGTAGTGGCATCTAAATGCTATCTTATGTACATCCTTCTCACGAACACGAATCTGATGGTTTCCTGTTTGAAGATCTATCTTCGAGAAGTAAACAACCCCATGCAACTCATCCAACAATTGATCAATGCGTGGGATATGATACCTGTTTTTAATGGTCCTCTTATTCAAAGCATGGTAGTCAATACACATTCGTAGAGTTCCATCCTTCTTCTTAAGCAAGACAACTGAAGAAGCAAATGGACTAGAGCTGGGTCTAATGTGACCCATGGCAAGTAACTCCTTAATTGTTTTCTCAATCTCCTTGAAATGTCTCGGATGATGATAAGGAGTGCTAATAATGGGCTTAGCGCCCTCCTCTAACTCTATCACATGCTCAAACCCACAATCAGGTGGCCTACCTGGAGGAATGTCCCCAAAAACTCTCTTGTGCTTATCAAGCACAGGCTGTATGTCTATATGATGCTGCTGCCCCATATTAGAAGTGGATTTGGTAGATATAAAACACTGAGCTGCCCACTCAATATCATCATGTCTCATAATGACCTCCATTCTATGAGCTGAAACAATTCTAGGGCCATCCTCCGGCATAGCCTTCAACACTACTTGCTGATCACCCCTCATAAATTCCAACTGCTTCTGACCATGATCAATCGTGTACCTGCCAATCGTCTGAAGCCACTGCATACCTAAGATTGCATCCAATCCATCCAACTTGATAACATAAAAATCAACCACCAATGTGTAATCACCCAACTGAATCCTAAGCTGTGGAATATTCTCTGAACAATTCAAAAGATCACCACTCGCAATCTTAACATCAAATCCTGGCATGTCCACCTGTAGTCTTCTTTTTGCCACTGTATGAGTACTAATGAAGTTATGTGTGGCTCCTGTATCCAAAAGAAAAACAATTCGCTTCCCTCTAACAACCCCTTTCAGCCGGAAGGGGTGACATATAGGCAATCCTTAAAGTGAAGCAATAGTAGGGGCTGATGGGAAGCATGTGTTTCACCTTTCTTTACCTTAGGCTACTCATTATTTTCCTCTTCATCGCTGCCCTCAGATTTGCTGTGCTCATTCTGCTCACCTTCCCCATCAGAAACAACCTCAATATAGTGAATCTTGCCTTTCCCAAGGCACCTATGATCCGGGGTCCAAGGCTCCTTGCATGTGAAACATAGTTTTTTCCTTCTTAGCTCATTTCTGGTTTCTAAATCCATCCTGGAAGGTGTAGTTTTATTCTGATTTGTAGATTTCAGATTTGGCTTTGACCCCTGAAAAGGCTTCCTAGGGGGCTGCAATATAGAGGACGAGGTGTCTAAATCATGGGCCATCTTGATGGCCTCCTGTAGTGTGTTTGGTTTCAGAACTTTCACAATTTCCTCAAACTTTTCATTCAGCCCTTCAACAAATAACATAACTTTCCTTTTTTCCGACATATCAGGAACCGTTATTGAAATCCTCTGAAATTCATCAATGTAAGGGTCTAGTGAACCACTTTGTTTCAACTGGGCCGATTCCCCGTAGTAAATTTCTATATCCTTCCTGTCAAAATGAGTGATCAACTTGTTACTAAATACCTCATATGAATTAATCATACCATAAGCCTGTGTTACAAGACCATGGTGCCACCAATCATACGCTGCCCCTTCTAAATGCATTGCTGCAAATTTAATAGCTTTTGTTTCTTGCATGGGTTTAAGAGTCAAGAATGTATCCAGCTTGTGGATACACGAGCTGATGTCTTACCACTGCCATCAAATGTAGGTAGGGTCAATTTATTCATAGCATGTTTCAACTCTTTGTTTTGAGTCCTAGGCCTTCTTTCATGCCTTGTCCTTGTGATCTCCCTTCGCTGCCTCATGTACTGAATGAAACTTAAATCTGCTTTGACATGTTCTGGAAGTAATTCCCATTCATCATGCATAGTCAGAATGATGTCTGGTATAGCCTCATCTCCTTCAGCGTTATTTACTTCATTATTTTCAGCAAATTTAGGCATCAATGGCCTATTCGATGAGCGTGTAGGAGCTCTCACATTATGAGGGGATCCAACTGCACTGCCGCCTCCATTGTGGTGACTCTGAGGCCTCCTAGGAGCTACACTTAGCTGCCGAATAGCTATTGTGAGCTGCTGCAACACATTAGCCACCTGTTCCTGTCCTGTCTGAATTCCCCTAAGAGTTTCCCTTACTTCTCTATCTCCATCATTTGCCATTTCTGCAACCTTTTCTAAACTAGAAGATGTCCCAATAAGTTCTGAAACTGTTTTTCCTTCCGACACTGGTGGTGGTTTCCAAACTCTACGTGGCTCTCTATGGTAATGTTGCATTCAAATTTGAAGTAACACACAGGTTGGTAGGCTTGATGCTTTGATACCAATGTAATTTCCCTACTAGATTCCAACTAGTCGTTGCAGTTTGCTCAGAGTTTTTTTGTCAAATAGTTTGTTGATTTACTCCAATATGTTTGTTCAAGTTTGAGTGTAGTTTAAAGATTGCAAATAATTTGAAAACAAGTTTAAGAGTAATAAATATTCATTCAATATTATGCATCAAGCTCCATGTATTAACTCTGAAAATATTGCAAATGATACACAGTAACCATCTCATTAAAAGATCATAATTTACAAAATATTGCATGCACATTTGTCTATGGCATCTTTAATGAGTATCTTCGAAGCTTGAGTCGCCTACTCCTTCCAAATATTAGATTAGGTTGCAGATGATGTTGCAATACGCACTACCAATTCTGGAGTTGTAGAGCTATGACACCTGCAACTGCAAGTTGCCGATTAAGAGACCAGGTCTGGAACTGTCTGAATGTTTGCTGGCACCATTAGACTTTCACAACGACTTCTCAACAAAACAAGACTTAGCTATAGGCCCAAAATTGATACGAGCCCAATGGAGTAGCTTGGTATGGAAACAGAATAGCCCGACTCCCTAGAATGCTCCACTATATGAAGCATAGACCATGAACTATTTCTTCAGACTTCAAAACGGACGACAGACACCCAACGTTAATAATTTCTCAGAGTCGATAAGTTTGACAACACTGCTAGCATTATTTTTGATCACGAACCATGACCTGCGATACAATTTTTCACTCCTCAAAACACCTGATATCGAACACACCATCCCATCACTGCTACCAGATGGGTTAAGCACCAACTGATAAGTTTTGCCGTGAACTTACACCACAAATAGTGATTTGGGTTCGCATCCAAATCGTAGAGTCTTATGGTTTTTGTCTTCAAACCTTGTAGTCACAGAGCGACCAAGGAAAGTTTGGTTTCAAAAATCTCTTCATACCCCTTCCGCATAGCAGCGACCGTCCATATATTCTTTGCAGAAAGACAACTTGGAGCGCTACAAGCTCAGGTGCATGCAAGCAAAGAGAATAATATAACGTTATGGTAAAAGGTTGTCTTATTCGCCACTGGGCCATAACTTCAAATAAAATAACATTATAAATTAAGTGACTTTGCCCATTAATAGAATAAACATTTATATCTTCGCCAAGACATTAAAACACACAATGTGACCACCCAATATCCCTTATGAGCAAATATTAGCCTTATCGGGATGAAAAATACACGAGTTGCGGATCCACAAGGATTATGCAAGAGAAGGGGACATGACACTTGGTATCATACAGAGATATTTCCGTACAAAGATGACGTGTGCGGTGACTTGGTCACACGAGGCGAGTGGAGCACTGTAGGGGTGAATTTGTTGGCCGTACATTCGTATGAGACACTACAATATAATAATAAAGTGACCCCCAACAAGAATAGGAGGACAAAGCAAAACTATGGAGGGTTTTGAAGAAGATATTAGAAAGCAAAGAAAATAACATTATTGTGGGGGGAGATTTTAACGCAATACTAAATCTAAAGGAAAAAAGTGGTGGCATCTCAAAGGTCAGCAAGGTGATGTGTGACTTCCAAGACTTTGTTAGTGATTGTGATCTCTTTGATGTGATGACAAAAATTGGTATATTTACTTGGACTAATAGGAGATGTGGTTTTACCAATATTTCAGAACGCTTGGACAGGTTCCTGATTGGGATAACATTGCTGGAAAAAATCGTGCAAGTCCCATCACATATCCTCCCAAACTCTGTCTCCGATCACTTTCCTATTCAAATGGATATTGGGAGCAATGAAAAACCACACAAAGGCTACTTCAAGTTCGAAAGAATGTGGAGGGACCAGACTTTGATCAACAAACTTGAGGAGTGGTGGGAAGAAAGCAAATTTTATAGGGGTACGGCCAGCTTTTGATTTGTTAGAAGACTGAACTTCATTAAAAATAAGATTAAAATTTGGAACAAAGAAACCTTCAGAAATATTTTCATAGAAAAAGTCACAATCAAAGAAGAACTGCAAGTCCTTAATGAAAAAGTCATTTCAAATGGGATGTTCCAAGATGACTTCATTAAGGAAAAATAATTGAAAGGGAGACTTGCCGAGATACTAGCTTGAGAGCAGTACAGGAAGGATAAAGCCCTGGAATCCTGGATCGTTTATGGGGATGCAAACATGAAGTACTTCCACGCTTCAGTTCACTTCTTTCGGGATCCGGGCAGAGACAAATTTAGTACAGGAGTTTGGGTGAGCGGTTATTTGGGGTCTCTCTACAGAGTTATCCGTTTCACATTTTGGGTGATGCTACAAGAACCTACAGTTTTTGCTAGTAGCAGGGTATATGTTTTTCTGTGGGACCCAGGTGGATTGTGATGTTCCTTGTTCCGGTGATTGTAGTGAGGGTATCAGTACTGCTCCGATCCCATCACCCGATGCATCACAATGAAGCTCAAAAGGCTTCGTGAAATCCGGTAGAGCTAGAACTGGACATGAAGACATTACCTGCTTGAAATGCTCAAAACACCTTTGTGCTGCCCCTGTCCACATGAAGGCCCCCTTCTTGGTGAGATTTGTCAAAGGCGTTGCCGTTTGTGAAAAACCCTTAACAAACCTTCTGTAAAATCCGCAAAGACCAAAGAACCCCTTAAGCTGTGTGAGGTTTGTAGGAGTAGGCCAATCAACTATAGCTCTAATCTTTTTAGGGTTTACTCGAACTCCATCTGCACTAATAATATGCCCAAGGTATAGTAATTCTGTCATACCAAACTCACACTTAGACTCCTTGGCATACAAGGACTCTCTCTCTAGGATAGATAACACCTCCTCCAAATGC
>MU228019.1:539497-562203 GCA_018584345.1 Thuja plicata
GGAAGGATGCTCATAGTTGGTGGTACCTCCATGGCCAAAGATTCCAAATGTTGCAGCCCCTTGCAATTAAAGTTATATCACAAGTAAGTTTTTTTTTTATTTAGTTTGAAGTTTACTTTATCTTCATCACTAGCAAGTAATTTTTATTTTATAAGATTAAGTTTTAAATTTATTATAATTGTTTATAACTTTATTCAATTGTCTTGTCTTCATAGGTTGCTAGTTCATCTGCAGCAGAAAGAAATTGGATCATGTATTCATTCATCCACTCAGTGAAGCGCAATAGGTTGCGATAAAAAAGAGCGGAGAACTTGGTATTTGTGCATTACAACTTGTGTCTCGTCTGACACAAGAGTAAAGAATACAATGAAGGGGAGACGAAGAGGTGGGATATAAATGCAGAGCTTGCGGACTTGGATGCTTCCACTTCTCGGCTTGCACTTGATGAATGTGAAGATTTTGACGCCAGTACTATTATTGGTGCAGCTGACCCCATTGGCCTTAGCTCTATTTGTGACTCAACTAATGCCAATGAAGAAGAAGAAGATGAAGAAGATGAAGAAGAAGAAGATGATGAAGAAGAATAGAATATCAATAAATTATTAATCCATTAGTTGAACTTCAAACATTGATACTTGAACTGATGTTATGATTTAATTTTAATGTTTGAATTTGAATCTTTGATGTTGAACTTGAACTTGAAGTATATGATGGTATGGTCATGATTCATGATGCTATGATTACAAGTGTTTTTGTTGTTTAAATGCTTTTATGATACTATGTGACATTCTAATCTTAACTCATGCTTCTAGGTTACATAAATATATATATATATATATATATATATATATATATAAAATTTACATGTTTTTGTAAAAATGAACCTGAACCCAAACCCCTTTTCAAAATTTTGCCGTGCCGGCGAACTGGTCCTTCGAACTCGAACTCGCACCTAAACCCGAACCGACATCGTAGAAAATAAACATTAATAATATTTAAGTTGCCTTTTTCAAATTAGAGTGACTGGGCCAACTTAAAAGTAATATTGTTAGATTATTTGGTTAATTAAATTATTTCAAAAAGAGAACATGACACATTAATAAAAAAAGTGATCGGTAAAATTTTCCATGTAAACTGATTTAACAAACTGAGAGTTTTTGGCTGGGAGGAAATATGTTTCATTTGAAAATTTCACTGTATTTTGGTGAATATGGCCAAATACATCTTACACTACCATTAAGGTTTAACATTGGTCTGCACAATTGAAATCCAAAAAACTTCACCTTGAACACATTGAATATTAGTGGAAATAATGTATTTAATGTTATAGACAATTTGATTTCCATGATTAAGACTAAAAATTAATTGCTTTAGAAAATACTGAATGCCATTTTAAGCTCAGGGAAAATGTTTAAATATAAATTTGACACTATTTGATAGTGAAACCTTGAATCTATATTCTATAAATCTTCTATTGAATCTTTTACTTTGAGGAGAGATGGGAATTACATACTGATAAACATCCAACAAGAAGGCACTGCTGGTTGTGGTTTGTGTTTAGATAAACGATTGTGTCTTGTTGATGATTTCTTTTGTACAGACTCCAGAGCAGTTATATGTATCTCATACAAGCTTTGTTGATGCATAATTTAGTGATGATAATGAATACCTATTTGGAATTTCATCAGAGATTGATTAATGTATACTGTTCTTGGGAACAATTTGTTTATGGAGGCAGTCACATATATGACTGGAATTGACTACATGTTTGCTCTGCTTTTGGATTTTTCATATGGAAGTGAGAACATAGCATAGTGATTGGTATGTAATCGTCCATGCGTATATTTCACTAACATTTTTTTATAACTGAACTGAACTGCTCTTTAGTATCAGTTTCATAAGCAACTGAAGGTCTTATGTTATAGTTATTATTTCTATTTCAGTTTCTACATGTCTATTATTTATATTTTTTATGTCACTGCCTTTTGTCCTTGAAGTTGTAGTTAATCAGATCCTGAATATTTCCTTCTTAGCATTTGATTCTGCACCTTTCTGTGGGTTTGCAATACTCGTGGAAAATCTGTTTGATAATTATGGAATGAAGAGCATCCACATAGACTTAAGAGTTAATGTAACATTTTGCATAGTTTTGCTTTCTGTCATTCATTATAATTGTTTTTTGCCTCATCAATTTTGTCATGAAGTTGTGATAATCTCATGAGTATATATGAAAATTTGTCCATATATTGATGCTTAAAGCCATGGTTTCCCATATTGCCCTGGATATATTCCCTATGTTCTATAGTACTTGTCTTAGAGATACAAAGCTCAGTTTGTTACAAGTTCTTGTTCTTGTGATCGTTGAATAAGAGACCTACATTTCTGGGATCTTAGCCATACATAGTTAAGCTTATTTGGATTCAGTTTGTGTAGGCAGTTACCATTCATTACTCAGGCAATTTTCAATGATATATTAACTACTGATATATGCTGGGTCTACCAGGTTTTTGGCTGTAAAAGATGGCTTCAAGGAACACTAGTTCTATGTCTGTTTCAAGGTCACCACCTAAAGTAGATGGTGGAGACTGCAAGGTGTGTAGTGACTTATCAGCACGCTGAACAATTTACTTAGGCAAATTTTTGATAGAATATTTATTGAACTATACTGATATTCGACACTGGACAGCTTTATGGTATATCTATTTCTTCCATATCTTTTTGTTCATAGATTGGATTGGTTGTGACAGGAGTAATTGATGTGCAAATCTCCATAGGCCATATTGTATTTCATGCAATCACTAAAGCAATACAATTTTAATCTTTTGCAGAAAAGAGAGGACGGAGAGCAAGCCAATCAGAGTGTTGGAATAATTTCCTCTACCATAGACAGGCTGAAGAAACAAGTCCAAGCTAATCGATCTATGCATGTAAAAGTATGTAGAATCTGTTTATAAGAGATGATTCAATTGTGAATTTATTATATTTTCTGTAGTGCATTGGTTTATAAGCCTTTAAATAAGTCTGATGATATTAATTTGTCACGTAATGCATTTTTTTAGTTCATTAATCAAGTTTTCAATTGGTTATGCAGGGAAAAATAGAATCCAATGCTATACATCTAAAAGTATGTACTGCTTATCTTCAATCACTCGCAGATACCAGGCAGGTACCAAATGCGACTGAGCAGGATGGTACTAAGGACATGTTTACATTGAGGATAGAAAGTGCTCACTGTAAATTAAGTGATTCTGATTCCATGTTAGGAGACAAGGAAAATGTAAATTGTCAAGAAGAAGGTTCTAGTGCATCCTCAACAATTATTTATGGCAGCAGCTCTGGGTGCAAGAGTATTGTTCGAGCAATTAAGCTTCCATTTGTGGAAAAGATCCCCCCTTATACTGCATGGATCTTTCTTGACAGGTATTAAGAAGAGATGGTTTTGATACACAACTAGAAATTTTCTTGTTTGTTGGTTTCCACTGGTATGATTGAGTGTTATTAAAATAATATTGTAATAAAGTTATAATAGACTTTTAAGTTGTTAGGTAGATTTAAAAAAAAAATTAAATATTGATAATTGATTACTAATAACATCAAAATGCAGTCTGGTTACAATACAGTGACCAAGTTGGTCACATACAAACAGCTCAAACCAGGCTGTTTACAGTCTCAAAACAGCATTAGAGAGTTTAACAGTACAGTTTTTTGGATAACAATTTATAGTCATACTCTATTAGTTATATGCAAAACCAAAAAAGCAACTAGGACATAATTTCTACTCATTTTCTATGTCAGATTTATGTTCCTCATCCTTCTTAGCACCCTGGGCTTGCTCATCTTCCTCTTTCATTTTTTCCTTGCCTTTGTCTTGGTCCTCTTTAGTTTTGGTTCTGCTGATCTGGAAGGAATCAAATTCCCCGAGTGGAGGACAGAGCCTCTCCCAATTTGAGTTGTCAAAGCTCTGCTGGGTCCATTCTAGGTCACGAACAACATCTCTCTTGAGTTGGTACTCATGGTCTTTCCAATATGTGTTCTAGAAGTCAAGGAATTCTTCATAGAATTTTGGGTCCACTTTTCTGAGGTCTTGTTGTCAAAAGTCTGCATCCTTTATGTCATCTTTGTAAAGAGTGGCACCTTCCTCCATCACTTTCATGAATCTATCAGCAGGGAGCTTCAAGGTGAATGTCACCTGTTCAATGACCATAAAAATAGCGAGTCTACAAGTTGACTCTGTAAGAATTCTCATCTTTGTAATATTCCCGTCATTAAATAAATAATAATAATTGTATTTGGGTTTCGATTGATTTAGTTTATCTTGGGCTCATCTTTTATTTTAGCATAGGTGTAGGTGTTGTCATGTCGGCTTTATTTGTGCACCTCGGGAGTTGTCCCACGGGTATTTATGACTGGTGTGTAGGATGTATTTCTCATGTTGAGTTTTGATATTTTATTTGTAATTGCGAATCCCTGTTGGGATTCTGTTGTCTGCCATTTCTGAGGTGAAAGACCCTTCCTATTTGGTATTTGCAGTTTCGGTGGGATTCAACCCTCACCCTACTCTTCCTGTTCTCTGTTTTGGATCTGGCAAATCTGAAGCGCTTTCAATTAATAATATTATTATTCCTCTTGCAAGTACTTGTTCCAAAATTGTATCGAGCATTAAGTTCATTGCAACGTATATTGATTTTCAAGGATAAATAAGGATAAAGAGTTCTGCGTTGATCGAAGGTTGGAGATCACACCCCTTACCCTCACCATACGACTCTAACTCCTCACCGTACGACCTACAGGCCGCACCGTATGACCAACTCTCTCACCGTACGACCTACAACCTGCATTGTACGACCAACACACCTACTGTACGACCAACTCTCTCACCGTACGGATTACAATCCGCACCGTACGGCTTATAGTCTGCACCGTACGACCAACACACCTACCGTACGACCAAAACTCTCACTGTACCGCCTACAACCAACACCGTACGACCAACACGCCTACTGTACGACCAACCTTTCTCACCGTATGGACAGTTCTGCTCACCGTACGATGAATAGTTTTCAATCCGCCAGGGGTTTGGAACATTACAGTGGTATTAGCAGCCTGTTGGGAAGTGAATGCAGAAAGAGTTTCGCGTATATGCTAGAAGGAGGTATCGTTCTCTCTACAGAATGAGGGAGCCACAGGATCCAGCTACTGCAGTTATGGAATTTTTGAGGGAGTTAACCAGAAGTCAAGCTCAACTCAATGAAACCATGATCAAGGCAAGAGTGACAATGACTTATGGAAGAGACTTTGCAGAAATTAACTGAAGGAAGGACGAATGTGGAACAAAATGGACATGGTGGCGATAACCCAGTCACAGGGAGAGAAAAATCTCATACACCCCCTCGACCGTCTATGCCGACGTTTCCGCCAAGAAATGAAGTATCACGAAGGGAACTAGAGCCCACCTTCGAGGAAATGCAGGATCAACTAATGTAGGATTGGAGGAACGGGAATCTCGAGTGGAACCTGTCCTTCAAAGATTATGTTGAACTGCGAATGAGATACTCAAGAGGCAGTGGTCGCGGCTATTACAACGATGGTCTTCAACGAAAGATAGGCAAGGTAAATCTATCATCTTTTGAGGGAGTCAGATCAACAACTGCGGGGGCATGGGTATAGAAGACGGACACATACTTTCAGCTTAACCCAATGCCGGAGGAGGCAATCAAGTTTGCAGCACTCCACCTGGAAGGGATCACGCACGAATGGTGGCATCATGGTATGGTGACCCTCGGTCATGATCAAATAATGTCATACGCCAAGTTCACAAAGAGGTTGACAGACCGCTTCGACGGGAAAGATGCAGAACTTAATTTCAAAGAGCTCGCTCAACTGAAGCAGTCTGGGTTAGTTGACCTCTACATTGCTGCATTCCAGAGGCTATCTGTGCTGGTGAAAGATATCTCAGAAAGGCGCTTGATTGTGTTGTTTGTGGATGGATTGATGGAACCTCTCAGAGGTTGGGTAAAGGGATTCAACCCCATCACGCTCACAGAAGCAATAAAAAAGGCACGCGATATGGCGACTTCTTCCTCTTCCTCTAGGAATTATTCACACCCCAAATCACCACTTGCTCCTAAGGAAAGAGACAACAGACCCCCACCGAAGAAGCCATTGTTGGATGAACCTACCAAACAGGATCTGAAAAGAAGGAAACTCTGTTTCAACTGTAAGGAGCCGTGGGAACCAAGGCACCGATGTTTGTGTAAAATTCCAAGTGTCGCTATTCAAGTTTGAACACAAAGAAATAACTTTCCAGAGTATTTTATAACAGTCGAAGGTATTCCTAATTCTAGACTCATGTATTTCCAGAAATCAAATTCAATTTTCATGGACAATCTTAGTTCCACATTCACGTAGAGATGCAAATAACATATATTGATATGCAAATAGCATATATAGTCTCGACAAGAGGGATATATATGCACCTTTATAATAATTGTATTACTTCAAAACACCAATAATGCCTAGGTCGTATTGGTGACTATGTTTGCATTAGTGCGTTATTCTGCGTGAAAAGTCTCCTTCGTATTCCACAAGACGATTGTCTATGTTCGTCTCAAAACGTTGATTGGTCACCTAAGTTTGTCTTTTTCACAATCTGCTGGCACATCCCAAGGACACGGACCACGTAGCATATTCTGGAATTGTTCTAATGATATGTCTTAACCCGCTGAATGCTTTTCGCGCACCCCGTCTTTTCCATTCACTCCCATGTTCCTTCAGACTTTGCAGAGCCACCGAGGATGCCAGGCGCCGGCCGCGTGAGGACACAAGGAGATAGAATTGGCCGTGGGACTCCTTACGTGTCCATTGTGTTTGGCAACTACTTCGCAACACCCGTCTTCTTCAACAAGGCCTCTTTCGCGTTTGTCTTACTGTCAGAACTTATCACCCCAAACTCCACTAGGTCAGGAAATCTCTGACGAAAGGAGGTAATAACATTGCGCTACTTGCCAAAGTAATCTTCAAACTTTTCAACATGCTTTCTCCTTCACGAGCAAAGCTTTTATTGACAACCAAAATTGGTTGTAATATTCCCGTAAGGGAACTACTTTATTTAAATACGTAACTTAATGTTACACTCCCTGTAATTATTTAATATTAATTTGTCCAAGTAATTAATATTAAATAATTAAATTCCTTTATTTTATTAGCCAAATAATGATTATTTGGGGACATGACAGTTTGGGCAAAGAAAAGATCCACTACATTGAGGTGATATCCGAAGGAGAAGAAGACTTGGAAGAACCTGAAGCCGAAGGGGACGGACAACAAGATTCTGACCGTGCGGAGAAGATTGCCACATTGGTTCGGAGGGGAGGTGCCATTGCGGCACTTGCTAGCACCCCAAGGTGTACTCTGTTCCGCATACAGGGTATGCTCCAAGGACAACAAGTTGTGGTAATGCTCGACAGTGCGACCACACTCAACTTTATTAATTCATCACTGGTCAACAGAAGAGATCTGCGTACAGAGGCACATCAAGGGTTTGAAGTCAAGGTGGTTGGAGGAAACCTCTTGTCGTGTACCCATTTGGTTTCGCAACTGAGCATCACCATGGGGAACCACACAGTAACAAACGATTTCTTCGTGGTAGATTTGGATGACATGGAGGTTATATTGGGCATTCAGAGGATGGAGACTTTGGATGAATACACACAGAGCTTCAAGAGAATGGAGTTCTCTTTCGAGGTAGATGGAAAGAAGGTACTGAGGGGAATGTCTAACAACGGTCCGAAGGAAATCTCTGCACGATGAATGGAGGCCATTTTCAGACACGATGACGTTGTTTGGGCCGCACACTGTTTGGTTTCAACTCTTCGTCTGAAGGGCCAACATGCGTACTACCATGACGACAAACTCCAGATGGTGTTGGACATGCACAGTTTGGTCTTTGCCAACATTCCACTTGGCATACCCTTGCATCGTGGTTTTGAGCACACCATTGGGCTGGAGGGAGCCAAGCCCGTCATCACCACTCCATATTGCAATCCTAAAAGGTTTAAGGATGAGATTGAAAAGACAATCTAGGAACTGCTTAACAAGCGATGGATCTGGCCTAGTTCCAGTCCTTTCGCATCATCAGTGGTGTTGATAAAAAAGAAAGATGGTACCCTGCAGATGTGCGTGGACTACCGTGCGTTTAATAAGACCATAAAAAATAGGTTCCCTATTCCTAGGATTGACGAGCTACTGGATGAGTTGCACGACACCGTCTATTTTTCCAAAATAAACCTCTGCTCAGGCTACCACCAGATCCGCATGAGGGAACAAGATGTGGAGAAGACAACTTTCTGTTGTCACTACGGACACTATGAATTCTTGGTCATGCCATTCAGGTTGACTAACGCACCCGCTACTTTCCAGTCTTGTATGAACCACATTTTCAGCAAACAACTGCGCAAGTTCCTATTGGTATTCTTCGACGACATACTCATCTACAACAAGACATGGGAGGAACATATTAGGCATTTGGACGAAGTCTTGGGAATCATGAAATCACAATCCTTGTTCGCTAAGAGATCCAAATCTGAATTTGGGATGACGGAGGTACTATATTTAGGACACATTGTCAGTGGTCAAGGTGTTCAAGTGCATCAAGAAAATATCCAAGCCATCTTGGATTGGCCGCCTCCGACTACTCTCACAGAGTTGCGTAGGTTCTTTGGATTATGCAGTTACTACAGAAGGTTCGTGAAGGGTTTTTCCCAGCTCGCCGCACCCTTGACCGACCTAACGAAGAAAGGATCTTTCCAATGGAATGAACAGGCACAATGTACTTTTGACAAGTTAAAGGAAACCATGAGTTCCTGTTCGGTCCTTGCATTACCAGATTTCACTTCGACCTTTCATCGTAGAATGCGACACATCGGGGGAAGGCATCGAGGTTTTACTCATGCAGGACTGTCATCCAATTGCATTCGAGAGTCCAAAACTTTCGAGAGTGGTTGTATTCAATCTACGACAAAGAAATGCTTTCCATTATGCATGCCCTGACGAAGTTTAGACTGTACCTCGTGGGATCTAAGTTTGTCGTCCGTACGGACCACAACAACCTGAGGTATTTCTTGGAACAGAAAGCTTAACGAAGGACAACAAAAGTGGCTAAGCAAAATCCAGGTGTTTGACTTTGATATTGAGTATGTTAAAGGGAAGAATAATGTTGTGGCTGACGCTTTATCAAGGAAGCCTGCCATATGCTCGTTGTCTCAGATTTCGGCGGATTGGAAGGCATACTTGTTAGTCGAATACTCCAAGAACCCTTTTAAGTGTTAGTTGATGGATGGCGAAGTGCGTGACGACAGATACAAGGTGGCCGACGACATCATTTATTACAAGGACAAGATTTATTTAGTGCCTGAGTCTAGGATGAAAGAGAAAATTTTAAAGGAGATGCACGACTCACCTTTGGGTGGGCATCTAGGGTACCTAAAAAGCTACATACAAATCAGAGAAAGATTCTCATGGAAGGGTCTCAAGAACGATGTCCTACAATACGTTCGGGGATGTGCTACTTGTCAACAGAACAAATCCGAGCACACACTACCAGCTGGTCTACTACAACCATTACCAATACTTGAGCAAAAGTGGGATAGCATCTTGATGGACTTCATGTCAGGGTTTCTCAAGGTGCAAGGGAAGGATTGTATCTTCGTGGTGGTCGATCGAATGACTAAGTATGCACACTTCTTTGCCATTTCCATGGGATATCAGGGCACACAAGTAGCGGATCTGTTTTTCGTGAGGTGATTCACCTATATGGTCTCCCTCGAAACATTGTCAGTGACAGAGATAGCAGCTTCCTCAGCATCTTTTGGACATAACTATTTCGGCTTGCAAGGACGGAGTTGTCACCGAGCACCAGTTATCACCCGCAGATTGATGGACTGACCGAGATTGTGAACAAGTGGCTGGAAGGTTACCTCAAGAACTATGTTTCGGCATAACAAAAGACATGGGTTAAGTGGTTGCATATGGGTGAACACTGCTACAATCAAATCATTGTACGGCTATGAGCCGCCATCATTTGTTGATATGGCACTGGGCGATAGCCGCGCGCCGAGGGCCAAGGATTGGCTACAGGAAGGGTTGGACATTTTGAAGTCTCTCAAGGAAAATCTTCAGAGGGCCCAAAACTAGCAGAAGATGTATGCTGACAGACACCGAATAGAGATAAGTTTTGAAGTTGGTGATCTGGTGTACCTCCGATTTCAACCATACCAACAATAGATGTTGTTATAGGATAATTGGAAAGTAGATGTACAAAATTTCAATTTCCTATTGGATGCCAGGTGGAGAGCGCATGTGAGCCATATGGACGAAATGTTGAAGCATGTAGTGATTGAAGATTACGTGATCAATCAATGGGGCCAGAAATATTTGCCCTCTGATGATTGATTTTCCAGATGTGCCTATGTTCCCAAATTTAGAAATGCAGATCTGTGCAACGCTCAACATAGAATAGGTCCTTGCCAGACTCTCAGTAGTCACGAGTCTCTATTTGAATCTTCAAAACAAAGGAGCATCTGCTGATATTTCATAATGTTGTGAAATCTTTTATATATAGTTTGATGTTTTCTAAAGACATTTTTATTTTTATGTTGTAATGATTACTTAAGTCAAGAGACACAATGAAAAGTTGTTAATATCAAATGGTTAGTGGTGTGTCACTTCATTTTGTATAAAAGGGCACCATAATCGTGTAGATAAAAGAAAAGAGTTAGAATCAGAACTTGGGATATATATATATATATATATATATATATATATATATATATATTTATATATATATATATAGACTTTCTTGGAGTAGAGCAGTGTAGTGTTTTAACTGGTGTTCTATTATCGGTGTTCAATTGTTGCAATTACTATTAACTTATTATCTGGTTGTCTCCAACTTGGGTTTTTCTTATCATTTAAATCAATATATCAAGGATATGCTTTGGTTTATCAAAACACATTTGCTGTTTTAGTGTGCTTCATTTGATTGGTTTATGAATTTAATTATGCTTTACAAAAACCAATCAAATGAAACACACAAAGACAACAAATGTGTTTTGATAAACCAAATCATATCCTTGATATATTGATTTAAATGATAAGAAAAATCCAAGTTGGAGACAACCAGATAATAAGTTAATAGTAATTGCAACAATTGAACAAATTGTACAAAGTCTCAACATTTTTTATTTCATTTGAGACATCTATAGACTTGAGGAATACCATTGCACCATTAGAAGCCATCAAGAAGTTGAAGAGAGTCCTATTTCATCCATCTGTCCATCCATCAGATAAGATGCTACATCTTTTTCCCTTCCAAATTTTTTTTTGATCATCAACCACAACCTGTGTATTTTTCACTACTTTCTCTAGCAATGGCCCATTGAAGTCATAAGTTGTTGGTGCCTTACTCCTAGCCTACAACTGTAAATGTAGTAACCAAACCTTCCCATTATGGGCTGTTCGCCGCATTGAAAGTCAAATTGTTGTAGTATCAAAAATTTCCTGTTGCTATCATTTCTTTCTCATGTTTTTCTTTATTCCATCCTGTACCTTCAAGTTAAGGTTGTGCTCCTGGAACATTGCGTGGAATACAATTTTTTGGGTTGGATGAAAGAGGATTCTGAGTCTTAGTAACCTCATTCTCATTGTCAACAATAGATGAATTTAGTTGATGATGATAGGTCGCACTTTTGTGAGTGCGACCAAGGGGAGCTGAAGTGGATGCATTTGGATTCATTGCAGCTATCATGGCTTCTTTTGTTTTTTCCCTTTCTTCTTTTTGCAATTCATATTCAGCAAGAAGGGCCTTCATGTGTCTAATAATCTCTGGAGTTGTTTTGGGGCAGCCTTTCCACATTTTGTCCAGGTATTCTGGCAAGGTGGTATTTTAATCTATTCACTCGACTTGTCATCCATTTGCCACATTCCGTGCAAGTCACCTCTCCCTTTTTATTTCCCTATATTCCATACTGCGATGCCTCATCTTTTGTTGTTCTTGATTTTGTGGCTGCCTTGTTGTTGCCCTTTTTAGTTGAAGTTGACATAGCTGTTATAACATGAAAAAAATAGAAAAATCAATAGGGTTTTATGGAAAAACAACCAAAAATTGATAATGAATCATTTGATAAAAATAGTATTCAAAAACAACATAAAAATGCAAGGAAAAGTCAAAAAGGGAAATAGAAATTTTTTTGCCAGCATTTCCCCTTGTTTTTCTTGATTTCTAATAGATGGAAAAGAAAAACAAGAGTAGAAAAATTGTTTACCTAGATATATTTTGCCACTTTGATGTTGATTGTTCAACTTCTCCACACCCTAAAACCCTGTTTTCAACAAGCACAAAGAACAAATGAAACAAATTAGTAAAATATAAGCTTAAAACAAGATTGCTAGTTCTTTTTCACCGTTGAGAGTCCATCTGACAGACTCGCGAGTCCCGATCCTGGACTCGGGCAAGTCAAGGCGAAAAATCACGAGTCAAGGTCGGAGGACTCGCCTAGACTCGACTCCCGAGTCCATGGCAAGTCGACTTGGCTCGCCATTGGACTCGCGAGTCCAGTCGAGTCCCTGGTGAGTTAGCCGAGTTTTTAAACTATGGATGCAACTTTCGTTGTCAATATCCTTATACAATTCATTGGGATGGTGTGCTCCAAAAATGTTGTCCAAGTCATAATAGACAATGTGAAAAAATATAGAGCAATTGGTTCAATAGTGGATAGGCATAATTTTTGGACACTTCGCTATTCACTCATTGAACTTGATGTTGCAAAATAGTGGCACATAGATTTAGTGGGTCAAATAAATTTATATGGGGGCTGAGGAGATTCAAATGTTTGTGACAAATCATCATATATCACAAGCTACCTTTAGGATTTTATCCCAATAAGAGTTGTTGAAGGCATTTTAAATTTTATTTTCTAGTATATTTTTGAATTTTTGGTGTGTGAAGATTTATGAGCTAAAAGGTTTGCGTTGAATGGGTTTTCTGTAAACTTAATAAGCCAAGGAACCATTGGTTTTATAGTTTTCTAGACGAGAGTATCTAGCATTTGGTGTTTATTGTCATGGTCTATTTCCTTAGCGAAATTAATATTTTCCATATTATTGTTTCAATGAGCACAAAATTCCTCAAGTTCATCAAGACCATGGGGCCAATTTAGGTTGTCATCAATATAACGTTTCCACCAACCTGGTTTAGGGGAAAGGAATTTAGGGTAGTTTCGAAAAAATGCTTCATGAAAAAATTAGTCATCATAGGTGATAGTGGGGAGCCCAAGGCCACCCCATTGGATTGTGTACTAACTCCCTTGAAAGTCAAGAAATTTTACTTTGGGCACAACTCAACAAAACAATTGGTCTCACTCATAGAAATGAGACTCAGACTTGGTGCGGATTCGACAATGCTGACGTGACTCAGGACTCGACAAAAAATTGGCAAAACTCGACAAAAAATCAATTTCTAACGAGTCGCCTAGAGCAAATTCCTGGAGAGTCCTAGGTCCTTGGGACTTGGCTAGGGTCACTCGGCTTGGGACTCACTAGGACTCGAAGAGTCCTAGAACCATGGTCTGACTATTAGCACTACTAATAATTTTAATAACTAGTGAACAAGGAAATAACATTGAAACCCACAAGCATTTCCTCATCTCTCAACCTTCTGTCTATATGAAATCAGAAAAACGGACAATTCTTGGATGAAAGAACTAAACTTCCTTATAGGCGGCTTCATTTTCTTGGTGAGGAATGAGGTCAAGTTATAATTTGGAGAGTCTGTGGTATCAATAATTGGCCAAAAATGGTACTTTGTCTTTGTAATTTTTAGCAGCACCATAAATTTGGGAGTGATCTCTTTATTAGGGAGGAGACAATTTCTTGGCATTCTTGTTGAGGAAAGAATGGTTGATGCCTTTTTTCTCTTTTTCCATAGTTATAGATATCAGGTTATGGTCTAAGGTTCTATAACTCCTGCTATTGTTAAGATGGTATAATATTTTGTTTCATAGTTCAATTTGTTCTTGATCACGGTGGCATTTCCTTTGTTGGATTTCACTATAACTATAAGTCTATATCCTTGTTGTTGATTAACATTCTAAATGTGGAACACTTGTGAGCTCTTGTATGTATAGGGTGACAATATAGTCTTGCCTAACTTCTACAATGTTCAAAACCTGATGATAATTGTTAGTGCATGGTTTTGTTTACTTTTTTGAAAAATATTCCAGAATGTCCATAACAATTGCAATACGCCAAAAGGAGTCTATTCTAGTTCTTTTGGCTCAAAGCAATCTCTTTAGTAAAAAATCTCATTATTATTATGACAAGGTAGAATCCAAAGTGTTGATTTGTAAGTAATCTACTAAACAAACTTTCTAGTTGCTTTTAGTATAAACTCTACAGTCTACTCTTTGCAAAATCGGTACAAAAAACTAATACTAGAAGCCCTTGTGACCTGTTGATGTGTGTTTTATGACCACACCAACACAAAATAAAGCGCCAAAGGACACAATCCTCTCTTGAGCAAAGACCCCTCTTATGCAGTAATGCTAGAAGCCTTTGTGGCCTGTTGATGTGTGTTTTATGACCACACCAACACAAAATAAAGCGCCAAAGGACACTCTATCCTCTCTTGAGCAAAGACCCCTCATATGCTAAGATTGCGAAGATCATAGAGGTGACTCCAAAGTTCCTACTGTGAACATGCGACTTTATGCGGATATGAGCTTGTTTAGCTTGATGTATGTTGGTAATCCAAGGGGGACTTACATGATCCGTTCCCAAGAAGATTTAGACAACTTTGAACTTCGAGTAATATAACTCTGATATGTTTCAATGAAAAATGCTGAAAGTATAGAAAATAGTGTTGAGAGATTCCATTCTAAACCTAAGAGCTTGAAAGACATTGACTGCTTAGGTGAAATTAGACACACTTTGTTTCGCCAAATCAACTACACAAAGGAGGTGCAATCTTCAAAGGTTGTGCTAAGAATTTTCACACCATCAATGAATACCATCACGAATAACAATGCACGTACAATGATTGAAGTTAAGCAACCACATAAAAGGCTAAGACCAACCCTACACTGCACATAGAAGTCATCTATTTGCAAAAGGTATGAGCAAACGATTTCACCATAAAACAATATTATAAATCTTGTTCATCTAATAACTTGAAAGCAAATCTAATTTACTTGAGGAACAAGAAACCATGCAAACTCCCAAAACAATGCTAGTAATCACCAAAACTTCAATGAGCTACTTTTTATTCTGGTATTTTCTGGCAACAATTTCTCATAGTTCTCTTCTTACAAGCGAGAGGGGCAAGCCCCTTTTATAGGCCTCAAAATAACAATGGAAGGTTGAGATTTTTCAAATTAGAATCAAAGGTTGAGATTTTTCATTTTAAACCCTAATTAGGGTTCAACTAATAATAGATTTTGTGGCATAAAAATGTGGGATCAAGTGGACCAATGAGAGAACAATACACCCACTAGTAGGAGAGTGGGGTTAGGTCAACCAATGAGGAAATAGCATGCCCACTAGGCATTTAATTGCTCATCGCCCAAAATAGCTCATTCTTTATTCCCTTCGTTGAATGCAGTGAATCTGGATATATGACTATTTCATGCTCATCCACAGAGACACTTGGCATAGTCTCGTATAACGGCTATGTCCTTTTCACACCTGCTGAAACTCTTTTCCCATTCTAGTACTGATTCCTGAATTTTGTGCATAATGTTTGAGAATATGGAAATATTCTCCAGATCATCTTTTGACAAAGACTTCATGCCAAAAAATCCCTACAACCTATTCTTCAAACTATTTGTTGCCATCTCTTAATCAGTCAACTTATTTGTGAATAATGCTTCAACTGTATTGAGGATTCTTTCCTAGATGATCTTGAGCATTTTCCTCAATTGAGATGATTCTTCACTCGATTTATCATCTAATTCTTTCCCAATGACCATTGCACCATACCATCGGGTAAAGTCATATGCCTCATTTTCTCTTATCACTCCACCATCCATCAGTGCTTCCCGGGAATTTCCATTAACACCTCCAAGTGTGTAATGGTCTCGTCCTGGTAAATATGTGTATCCTCCCATGCCTGATCTACACACTGTATTCTGCCAAGGGTAGCCAAAGTTCTTTCACACATCTGGGCTAAATCCTCAATGAACTTACATGCAACATCAAAAACATTCTTCACCTAATTTTTGGTGCCTTGAGTGGTCTTTCTCATTTCTTCAAGGCCACCAACTGATTCCTTTGGAAGAACTGTAGGGGGAACAAATGTTTGATCTTCATGCCTAATTGGATGTGTTAGGCGGTGTAGATACCTCATTCTCTCCCTTAACCATTTCAGAGCAGCTGATTGCTAATCATGCACTTGTAATTGTTCCTGCTCGTGCGTTATTTCCTTGTGGAACTCTTCATCAGGAACGGGAATTTCTAGATTTCCCAAGTCTTCAACTAACCTTTTGTCAAGGCATTCTTGGATATGAAGATCTGTATTTGAGGGAAGTTCTTGCTCTTCATTTTTTTGTTGACCAAATCTCTGGAAGCATTGACACTATGTTTATCTTGTGCTTTTGGAGTCATTTGACCTTCTTCCTGTAACTCTCTTTTTGTACACTTGAGGAACCTTTTCCCTTGTAAAGAGATCAACTTCTTGTACACTTGGGGAACTGCTAGGTGATGATCATGTTACCTTTGGCATTTGTCTTTTTTGTGGAGGCCTTTCACTTGGGACATCTTGTCTTTTCTTTGATGGAATATCCCTGGGCAATACTCTTCCCTTTGTCGTGTTCTACCTTTTCTTGTGTATTCTTTCCTTGTAATGATTCCTTAGTTATACCATCACGGGACTCTCGACCCCCCATCAAGTCATTAGTCAGACAAACATTCCTTGTTTTCAATTTGTTGATGTGACGTTTAATCCACTTTTTGCGAGTTTCGTGGCTGGCCCAGATAATGTATCAAGATGCGTTATTTTATGTCTAGACCAATTGGGCGGTTGAATGGACTTATTTCTCTCCTCAAAATTAGGCTGAACCACATTCGAATACTCTTCTACTTGATCTGGCACTAGATGGATTTCACATATTCGGATCATCTTGAGTGGTATTCTGAAATACATTCTCTTTGTGATTTCATAATCGTCTTTAGCATTAGCCCAATAGTCCTCAAGTTGCATCCTATGCTTATACTTTCTGCCATCGACCATTCTTATTCTATCATAGGGGTCAAAAATTGACTTTTCTATATGAAATGAGAGATAGTAAAATTGCAATTCTCATGCTGAATTTTCTGCTGCTAGCCTATTGATAGTATGGGGACACTTCATCAGAGTTTCCCATGATGATTTGGAATTGAATTCCACCCTTCTTGTGGATTTTATCATAAGCTGTCAATTGCCTTGTCACCTTCAGCAACACCATCTTATTAGTCGGGTATCTCAGAAGCCTATAGGGATAGGAAAAGAACCCTTGAAGTTGAATGTAGGTGAACCTTGGGAATTGGATGAATCATGAGTCATATCTTTCTATCAATTTGATTGCTTCTTGTGACAACCTCATGTGAATGCCACCTTGAAGAGATATAACAATGTGCATGGTTAAGGCATCATTGACTCTCTGGAAATTAGCAGTATTATATAGTGCAACTAAGCATAGCATTCATACACCTTGAATTGTCATGGATCACACCTTATGGGTCCCTTGCACTTCAAACCTTCATAACTGGTCATTCTTGCTAACATGTAGATGATGTAGGAGCTCACATAAAAGGACCGAAATGTCTCAAATTATTCAATTGCTCATCGAGGTTGTCACTGATTAATCTTGACCAATCCACAACCTTCACTCCATCCATCATTTCTTCAACAATGCAGAACAACCATGGCTCAAAGATGAATGATTGTGGGCATCCATGATTCAGATCAACATCACAAGGTCACTATATTCTTTTTTGAAGTCCATCCGGACAAGTTGGTTGGGTATCTTGAGGCTCAGACTTCTTTAACCACTTGCGGTTAATGACTTCTGCACATTCATCTACTCTAGAATCATTGGGCCTTAACACCTTCTCCTTTGTTTTATATACCATGGAATGATAAGACGAAATCCTAAATGCTTTAGCATTTGCTTCTACAGTGAGATTTGCCAACAACTTCCCATCAAGAGCCACAATGGAATTTTGCTTGGAATTATAATATTTTGCACATTCAATGATCAATTCTGGGCACTAGCTAGTATGAGGGAAACAATTTGCTGCCACAATTCTGATTCGGGTCATCTTCTTAGCTAAAAATGACGGAGGATGTCCTTCATAGCCAAAGATTTTTCTTCTGAATTCATCCAAATTGAGAGTTCCCAGGTTGGTGTTGCCGATTTCTTTCCACTTTGACACGATCCGCGACTTTAGGAGAAACCCATTAAGTTCACTCTTGATTTGAGCCTGTCTCGACATGCTTGCCACCTTTGATTCCGCCATTTAACTTCCTACGAAACAAAATAATTAACATAAGAATTGTGTTAAGGAATTTTAAATCTATCATGGAAATAATTCCGTACTTTGCAGCCCATACTTGGAATGATCGCAAACCTTAGGAGAAAAGAACTCCTTGACCTCTAAACTTGTCCAAATTCGCTTCTCTTTGCAAGCACACGTGCTCTTGACTTGCATTCTTCAACTTGCAATGTGAGAAATGAAATTTCATACCTCTTTAAATAGAGAGTTCAACCTCTCTTCTGCCAAGTTGGCCCTAGAGTAATTTTTAACAACTCATTTAATACTTCCCAAAATATTTTTTGGGTTTCGATTCTTGGGAGGGAATTTGACTTGTCTTTTCATTGGACCGCACATGTTGCTAAAATACTACTTACTCATTGGATTCCACGTGTCATGCCTCCTTTTGTTTTCAAAAAATATTGCTTTGGGCGTTCGAATCTCTCTCTTTGCCATTTCATCCTTGGGGGCATTCTAGACATGGAGAAGGACTTTCTCCATACTTAGAATTTTTTTAATGTTTTGTGCTATTTCAATCTTGGGCACATTCTAGACTTGGAGAAGGATTTTGGGAATTGGAAGGAGGATTTAGGGTTTGAAGGAGAATTCCTTGCTCAGTGGAATTGCACCCATGAGCGCACCTAAGCTTGGGAGGATTTTCTCCACACTTAGTCAATTTTTTTTTTCCATGCTCTTTCAATCTTGGGTGCATTCTAGAGGGGTTCAAGGAATTTTCCTTGCCTTAGTCAAATTTGAGTGTCTTGAATAACCTTGAGCGCACTTTAGACAGGGTCAATGAATTTGGGATTGAAGGGGAATCCCTTGAACTTGGTGGAATTGCGCCCATGAGTGCACCTAGGCTGGGGAGAAAGATTTTTTAAATTTTGGAAGAATCCCTCATTATGGTGAATTCCCTTTTCTAGGCACACTTCTGTGCTAGTGGAGGAATTTTGGATTGAGTCCTTCATGGTGAATTCCATTTCCTGGGTACATTTGGGAGTTGGTGAAAGATTTTGGATTGTTGTCATGCCTTAGTCAGATTTCCTCGTTTTAGTCTTTTACTTCAGCTGACTTGAATATGGATATTCTTTGTTTCTTTCGCAGTCAATGTTCACCTGTTGCCAAAAAAGTACTTACTAAAAGTAGAAGCTGCTAAAAATAGTAAGTTTGTTCAAACGCAAAATTAGGCCAAATAGAGACAGTGAAACTTGGTAAAAATAGACACTGCTAAAAGTAGTAAGTTCGTCCAAACTCAAAATTAGGCCAAATGAAGACACAATGAAACTTCTAAAAATAGACTTACCAAAAATAGAAATTACTAAAAATAGCAAGTTCGTCAAAGCATTTAAAACTTCATCGGTAGGCCTTTTAAAAGATTTATTTCCCATTTTGCCCCGGGTTTCCGGGATGGGGGGACGGGGAAACGGATATTCGGGACAATTTTTTTCTTTCTCAGAGCAGGGGACGATTGTGGGGACAGCTATATAAAAAATAGGGTAAATTTAAAATATATAGGGAAATTTTAAATATTTGTATGAAAACATGGATAAAACATGCTTAGATACATAATAGAACCTTAAATATGACGTTTGTGTTAAATAATTTAAATTGAGAGTTATAAAAATTCAAACATTAATTTTATGGGACAGCTAGGGGAAGAGTTTCCGAGTTTCCGGGACGTCCCCCTTTCTAGGACGGGTCAAATTATGCCGGAAACGCGTCCCCAGGTAACACTGTTTATTTCCTTTTCTACACTTAGTCAGATTCCATTATCCTCTTAATCAAAAAACTTCTTCTCTTAGAGTTTGCAGGACAGAAACATTAAAGGCAAATGACACTTTATTCCAAACTTGGCACAAATCAATGCACATCCAAACACTTGAAACTTTGGGAAATTACGCCAAACTACCGCGAACTCTAAAACAAACGACCAAGTGGGGAAATGTAGGGGGTCGTCATTTGCAATGGGGTGATTTGTGAGGTCACAACATGACCCTTTTTGGGAGGGGATTTTTTCATGTGGATATCTTTATGTAATTTTTCTGTAGTCAGCGTAATACTGTAGTATGCATGAATTTTGAAAAAACAAAGTTAGTTTTATTATGAGAAGATCTATTGAAACTCTTATTTATCCTTTCCTCAAAACTCCTTTTATATCTGAAGGATGTGTGGTTTTTGAAAAAAATGCAGAATGCACGATGTTTGAAAAAAAGAAGTTATTTTTACTATAGGAAGGCTACTGAACGTTTTACTTATGCTTTCCTCAAACTCCTTTTATACCTGAAAGCCAAAAGTTTAGTGTTAGAGGAGTTGTGTGATTCATAGATTGTAGTTTGGCATTTAGCATGAGGATAATTGAAAAATGCTTGTTGTGATTGGAAGTTGAGCATGCAGACATGCTCAAAATAGACATGAAGTTTAATCTTGCAATGGTCCATGGGCATATGACCCAACAAAAAAGATCAGTATATTTGGTTTTTTAGGTGCCTTCTATTCAATCTGCTTGCATATCGATGTAATATTCATTTAATTAAGCATTTACCTTTTTACACACACATACACACATTTTTAACACTAATTTGCATTTTTTTCCTTGATAGGCTTTAGCGCTATACATTAGGTTTTTTAAGTCTGCCCTAAAGTTTTGCTGTGTATTGTAGAAACCAAAGGATGGCAGATGATCAGTCAGTTGTTGGAAGGAGGCGTATTTACTATGATAAATGTGGAAATGAAGCATTGGTTTGTAGCGATAGCGAGGAGGAGGTTGCTGAAGAGGAAGATGAGAGACATGAGTTTACTGAAGGGGATGATTTTATTTTACGGTTAGTAGATAAGTTGTGGTCCTGAGATAGTATGTATTTTTAGCTATTTTTGCTTAGAGGTATTAACTCCTAGAATTTCATATTTTTTAGTGAATTGCAAGAAACCTTTGGACATTGAGTAAAGGTATAAAATGTAACAAGTATATGTGATTGTGAATCTGCAAAAAACTTTGGCTGACTTGTGGTTGTGAATCTAATTTGCATATAATTTTACTGTGAATATAAAATATTGTTGAGCTTGGTCATGCGGCTGAATTCTTGGGTTGCACCACTATTTTTAATTTTGGTGTGGGTCTACTTTATGCGGGTGATTGAATTTTTATTAAAATTAAAGGTTATTGCCAGTTCTTTGCTTCTTTAATCCAGTTGTTAGTTTACTTGTCGGGGTGTTAATAAATACTTGGTGTGGCCTCTAATATTCTAGTGTGGGTTCCCTTCATTGATGTGAGAGTCCTTTCTGGTGTTAGCTTCTTTCATTATGGCTTGAGCAATATTTTTTCCATGGAGTGAGCTCCTAGCTTATGGCACGATCTTCCTCGGTCTTGGTGCAAGTACCTATACCCTTGGCTTGTGGACTAAATGTGGGATGTGGGAGACACAACCATGGTGGGAGCATACTGGACATGAGTGTACCTGGGCTCATTACTCAATATTCTGGCATGACTGGAGTTGATGCGGGCAATATTCATTGTATACCTTGTATAGTGGCCTCTGCTATGGTCATATAGTGAATTGGCTTCACTATACACTTTTGCATGCAAAGTGCTATGTAATTCCAATATTTGCTGCTCAACATGCCATTAGACTGGCTTATGTATTTCAAATTTGTTCAAATAATACTCTGTTGTTTAATTCAGGTCAGAATATCAAACAGTTTCAATATATTTTCTCTTACTTCCTGATGTGATTTGATGATGTTGATTTGTCATACAATTCACATACATTTCTTTCTAATTTTGGAGTTTACACAAGCAAATTGCTATCATCATCTCTTGCATTCTGAAACAAAACAATCAACTATCAAGCAAACTAAATCATGTAGAGGGAAAGGGTTAAATTTTGGGCATAAACCATGTAAAGAACCTGCCTAGCTCTAACTCTCAATTTGACTGCAAGAAATTCTAAAATTCTGGAATTTGATTTCTTTTTAATTTTTCCAGCAATACATATATAGTTTTTTGGTATTCTTTTTCCAGATAACATAATTGCATTACAAGAAACAATTAAATTTGAAATTACTTTTGCAAATCATAGATCACACTAAGTAAACTGGAATGCAACATACTCAAATCGTATCAAGCAAATTACAATGATAAAAACCTT
>MU228019.1:562411-585903 GCA_018584345.1 Thuja plicata
AATCCAACTCAAAGTGCTGAATCAAACAAAGAATTTACAATTCTTTGCAAGTAAACTCCAAACCCTTGTCTCCACAATTCGAACCAAAACATCAAATGAATAATTCAGCATAATCAATAATGAATTCGATTTCTTCTCCATGTCTTTTATAATCTCTCCACAAGAAATCGAACCCTAGCTTCTTAATCACACATTTCACTTACATAAAGACTATGCTTTATGTGCACATTTGAAATATAATAAGCCATTATATTTCTTTCCACTTTAATGATGAAAAGAGACCCTTTCATTAAAATAACAATATTCTGACACATAAAGTCCTTGTTTTATGAGCTCAAGATTTAAAACTTCTCAACCCAGTTCCAACGAGCTATAACACTAAGATACCCAAAATACAATCCCAATAAAAATAGCAACCTTAGCCGATTTAATTAAATAATAATCATAATTCACCCGTTTTGCGAAAACATTTAAGGAAGCATCAAAATCAAAATTTGACAGCACAAAAGTGATCTTGATGATGAAATGTGATGAATAAACCTGACGGGGTGACTTACTAAAAATAGACGCTCCCTCCAAGAATCTTGGAGCCCAAACCGGAAGCCGGAAATAAAATCTGAGAGCATCATATAACTCCTCTAAATCATCTGAGCTCTGTGGAACCAACTGTTGACTTACTATAAATAGTAAGTCCCTCAAAAACGGGGCCACAACCCACAACAGGGTCCTCTAATCACCAGTATTAGCCTACAAGGACCCAATGATAGGCTAAATCCACTAACTCCAATGCTCGCTCTAAATGGGGACATTACAAACCAGTAGGTGTTATTTCAGTGGTATAAGAGTTGGTTATCATGCTTTCGTGTTTCGTATGATCTAAAGAGAGCAGAGATGCATTTTGCAGAAATAGAGAAAGTGGTAGTCCCCACAAGTTCCAGAAGGGCAAACTATTTCCGGAGTACTTGGTTTGCATCAGTATCCATCTTCAAGGAATGGAACAAGTAATTCTAATCCTCTAGCAGGCATTGAATAGAGAGAAATGAATATGGGTTATTATGATAGACACAGGAGAAGATCCTGCAATGAACATTTTGAATATGTTGGTTAGGGGACAACATAAACAAATCAACGCATGCTTGAAACAAATCAATGCATTTCACTGTTGGTGGATATGGTGGCTCATTGGGGGGCAATAACAATAGTAAGAATAACAATAACAGTGGTGGCAATAATGGCCAAGGGGACCAATTCACTAAATAACAGCAGTGCAAATCAGCACACTAGAATAACTAATAATAGACCTCTCATGCCTATATTCCTCCTAGAGTCCAACCACAAGCTGAAAATGTGTAATGTCCCCTGTACTAGAGTTAGCTCTTGGATGAGTAAACCTGCAAAAGAAATGTTAGAAGTAGACAAACAAGCAAATAAACAAATTTAAATACAATATTCTATGCGCGAGTACATTCCTAATTCTAACAAATCCTTAGGGAAAGTTCAGCGAATAATGGCCATAGCGAATAATGGCCATACCTTGACTATTGCTGACTGGAATGCTGACATCTAA
The DNA here is from genome assembly GCA_018584345.1 of Thuja plicata. NCBI lineage: Eukaryota > Viridiplantae > Streptophyta > Pinopsida > Cupressales > Cupressaceae > Thuja > Thuja plicata. The sequence goes on from MU228019.1 coordinate 563,979, forward strand.
CTCTCTTTCAACATTGCTTGGCTATTATAGTCTGAAAATCCTTAATTGCTGATGGTAATGAAATAGTTTTAGTTCGATGCTCTAATATATGCGTGTGAGGGAGGGGAATGACCCATCCTTTTTAAGGTCGCAACTGCTGTCTTTGGTCGCATATTTTATTTAGGTTTATGTTACTTGTTAATATTTAAGTTTGGAATATATTAATATATATTTTATTAATATTTATGTTTCAGATAAATATTATGATAATATGTAATGAGCCTGCCTGGCTCTTTCCTTAGAATTCAATTGCAATTTTTCTCTTAACTCTGGAAAGGAATATTTTTGATATTTTCTCTAAACAAATATATATATTTTTTTGAATTTTCGAAATTTCAAAGGAAGTTACATCCACACAAGTAACAATTCAATTCTATAATGCCATATAGAAATCACGCCATACATTCATAGTTTTATTGGCATAGACAACAATTATACTAAACATAACGTCCACCATTATCAATGTTCAAAGAGTACCTTATTACGCATCATGTACTGGCTGCGGATATCATAATGCTGCTACGGCTGGTGTATAAGATGGAGATGAGGACAGATCGCATCCAGCAACCACCCTTCCCAGCACTCTCTAATATATATATGAACCGTGGTCTCTTGTATAGAATGCATGAAATGGCCCGTGACAGACAAAAAGCAAGCCGTATGGGCACACAATTCACCAGAAATTCACGTCCAATTTAAAGTGCAAATCGCTGTATTGAATTTGCAATGCAATCAGCTCCAAACTCGATCAAACCCTCTTTCTAAATTCTCAACTCCAAGCAAAACTCATAAAGATTAAAATGGTCAATAGGTAATGAAAGAAGACTTTTCGAAAGCTATAAGTCTAAATTGGAATCTTTTTCAATAAGGCTTGAAACTCAGCTTCAAGAAGAAGTTTCTCATAACTTAAACCATTGACTTCATTAAGTTTGGATTAAAAGATATATTTTCAATATGTCTCCTTTTGTAATGTCCCCATTTGCGATTTACCTTAATGTAGTCCTTGAACACTTACCAGTGAGCGGACTTAGGTGGATGTATCAATATGATAATAAATTCCCTCATATATAGAACAATAACTCATAGGATATCCACCATAAGGAGATTGTTAGATTCTCTTAATTATCATTTGTATTAGAATCCCTATTAATATCAATATGACTGAGCCTATAATCGATAGTGAAATTACACAGAGTTCAAAGATGGAGGGTCTTGCTCATCAAATGAAAGGATGGGAGTTCTGATCCATTAAGCAACTGTGTAAGAGAGAATATCATATCTGAATATTAAGATAATCTTTCAATAATAAGTGGGCCACTCTCCTACTTATATGCATGATGTTATCGGACATAACTTCTGATGCTTAGTCCCAAAGGATAATTGATCTGAATCTGGTTACCTTTTCCTAATAATTTATTACATCTTATAATTTATAGCATTCAGAAACTACCCATCCTGATGAAAAATAGAATCGAATGTATGATAACTCATCTGATGAGTCATCGAGGACTTCCTGGATTTGTTTGTTACTCTGCTGCTTGTTCGATATGTATGGGTGCTGCTGGTTGCAATCTCAGCCATATTCGGTCTGTGATAGCTATAATACTTTCACTACAAACTGGTTTCTGTTAAGTCGTTGCTGTCAACTCTTGTATATTAATCAGTTAATATTGCGAATTATGCAGTCTCTTCTTTCATAGTAGTTTGTAAATAGGTGACACTGAATACGCCATTGCTTATATTGGGTATCACTTACCAAGGAATTAATAGTTTAAAACATAACTCAATGCTCCACAAAGGAGTTACGCCATGATAGTGCCGTCATGATGCGACCCATAAATTCCATAATTGGTGGTTGCTAAATTCCTCCTGCTTAATCTATGAATGAGACGCTCTGAAATGTATTTGTCTATTGTTTGATTGACGATTGGATACTTTGCTTTGCTGACTGTATTCTGTATTGAGGATCTGATTGGCATCCGGTTAGGCTATGTAAATCTTCTTAGTTGTGCGCCCAGCAATCCAATATGTCGTTTTGGTGTATGGATGAACCGAATGTTATAGATAAATATCCCAATTCTATTTCATTTGTTATTCTCTGATTTATCATGCTTCCCCCCTTCTTCATTCCCTCCTAGGGTGAATGAGTATTTATCCGTACAGAGGAGAGAATGATTCTTGTAGGGGTTGCGACTAGTTAGTCGGTTATATAATAATATTTATTATAATGGATCGATCATAGCTATTATAATAATATTTATATTATCATTATTTAACATCATTATTATATATTGTTGATTACTATTATATTAATAATACATATTTAATATGCATTTTTAATATAGATTATTATCATATAGTTATATTAATAAATAATATATTATTATTTTTATATATTGTTAATTATATTAATAATCAATTATATTGTACTATTGTATTTATATATTATTGCATATGAACATTCTAATGTATATCACATTATAATGTTAAAATTATATATTATTACTTATCATATTCGATGATAATATATTATTATATGATAATTTAGTATATAAGAATATTTAATATTATATTTATATTTCATATATTGTTTATTATCTTTTTGTTACGTTCTAATTGAACTTCGTTATTGCAATGAAGAAATAAACAATGGGCTTCAATAGAGGGACACGACAGTCCTTCCCTCCCAAATTTGCTTGTCCTCAAGCAATGAACAATCTCATTTATAGCCAGGACATATCTTTAATTCCTATATGAGTTTTCCTCAATGGTGAATAGTAAGAATCTATAAGGTTTGGTGAGCTTCAAGGACATGCCTTTAATGTAATTTATCTCACAATTCAATTTTTTTTACATCCAATAACTCAGGCTTAGGAATTGCAATGTTTGCAATTTTAAGGTAGTTCTCCCTCTCCAGTTTGAGAGGAAGGATGAGGTCTTATCGTCCTATTGACTTGGATGGACCTGATATACACCATAGCTTTTATCCATTTACAATCTCCAAACCAGAGAAGGGCCACACATACACTTGAGAATATGAGATATACACACGAATATAAGAATATACAAGGCATAAACATTGATGTATGAAGACACAGAGCATACACGGAGTAGACACATTAATGCATGAAGACACGAAGCATACACAATGTATACACATAATGCAACCTTTTAATAAAACCCTATAATTCAATAAGTCAGTGTTAGGAAAATTTATTTCATCACTGTGCCCTTGACTTCATAATCTTGCAACAAGGAACACCAATTAGTATAGATTCTCTATCTAAATAGCTTACTTAGATTCTTGAAAAATTAGAACTAATTTAATCAGGAGTAGATATGATTGTTTATTTATTCATTAATGTCATTTATTAGGTGATTCAAATTGTAAGGTCTCGGGTGGTTAGCGTAAGGGCCAATAGGACCCAAAGGAGTCTCTAGGTAGAACCTGGATCATAATCCACATATTCTCCTTTCCTGTGACTCCAGTAGGTGCTTGCCGGCCCTAACTCACCTTTGTCTTATGGGTGGCATGAAGTGCAATTATAAAGTCTTGGGTGGTTAGCGTAAGGGCCAACAGGACCCAAAGGAGTCTTAGGTAGAACCTGGATCATAATCCACGTATTCTCCTTGTATGTAACCCCAATAGGTGCTTGCCGTCCCTAACTCACCTTCATCTTAAGGAAGATGTGAATTGCAATTATGAAGCCTTGGGTGGTTAGCGTAAGGGCCAATAGGACCCAAAGGAGTCTTTAGACAGAAACTAGACCATAATCCATGTATTCTCCTTGTCTGTACTCCAATAGGTGCTTGCCGTCCCTAACCACACCTCAACTTTTAAACAATTGTCTTATCACAAAGGAATGTCAGGATGTTGTAGTAGGGTTCTTTGGCTCGATTAGTCTAAGCCCAAGAGTGGAACGTATCCCTCTTGCCTTAGCGATCAGCCCTATACCCTCTTACCTACTTGGTCCTCCCTCAACTATGATGGGGTAAATTTATTATTTATTATGAGATTTGACTTATAAAAATTGTCACCCTTATTATCATATATTTATTCTAATAATGGTTGGACAAGAGATTAGCTTAATCATTATGTTCAATGATGCGTACCTGTTTTGTAATTCTTTACTTCCCTTAGTGATCAATCTTTTCTCTTATGTGCAGATCCTTATTTTATCTTTACCCTACAGGATGGCAATATCATGCTCTGATACCACTGTAACGTCCCCATTTACGAATTACCTTAATTTAGTCCTTGAACACTTCCTAGTGAGCGGCCTTAGGTGGATGTATTAATATGATGATAACTTACCCTCATATATAGAACATTAACTCATAGGAGATCCACCACAAGGAGATTGTTAGATTCTCTTAATTATCATTTGTATTAGAATCCCTATTAATATCAATATGACAGCCTATAATCGATAGTGAAATTACACAGAGTTCAAAGATGGAGGGTCTTGCTCATCAAACGAAAGGATGGGAGTTCTGATCCATTAAGCAACTGTGTAAGAAAGAATATCATATCTGAATATTAAGATACTGTTTCAATACTAATTGGGCCACTCTCCTACTTATATGCATGATGTTATCGGACATAACTTCTGATGCTTAGTCCCAAAGGATAATTGATCTGAATCTGGTTACCTTTTCCTAATAATTTATTGCATCTTATAATTTATAGCATTTAGAAACTACCCATCTTGATGAAAAATAGAATCGAATGTATGATAACTCATTTGATGAGTCATCGAGTTCCTGGATTTGTTTGTTACTCTGCTGCTTGTTCAATAAGTATGGGTGCTGCTGATTGCAATCTCAGCCATATTCGGTCTGTGATAGCCATAATACTTTCACTACAAACTGGTTTCTGTTAAGTCGTTGCTGTCAACTCTTGTATATTAATCAATTAATATTGCGAATTATGCAGTCTCTTCTTTCATAGTAGTTTGTAAATAGGTGACACTGAATATGCCATTGCTTATATTGGGTATCACTTACCAAGGAATTAATAGTTTAAAACATAACTCAATGCTCCACAAAGGAGTTAAGCCATGATAGTGCCGTCATGATGCGACCTGTAAATTCCATAATTGGTGGTTGCCAAATTCCTCCTGCTTAATCTATGAATGAGACGATCTGAAATGTATTTGTCTATTGTTTGATTGACGATTGGATACTTTGCTTTGCTGACTGTATTCTGTATTGAGGATCTGATTGGCATCCAGTTAGGCTATGTAAATCTTCTTAGTTGTCCACCCAGCAATCCAATATGTCGTTTTGGTCTATGGATGAACCAAATGCTATAGATAAATATCCCAATTCTATTTCATTTGTTATTCTCTGATTTATCATGCTCCCCCCCTTCTTCATTCCCTCCTATGGTGAATGAGTATATATCCGTACGGAGGAGAGAACGATTCTTGTAAGGGTTGCGACTAGTCAGTCGCTTATATAATAATATTTATTATAATGTATCGAATATAGCTATTATAATAATATTTATATTATCATTATTTAACATCATTATTATATATTGTTGATTACTATTATATTAATAATACATATTTAATATGCATTGTTAATATAGATTATTATTATATAGTTATATTAATAAATAATATATTATTATTTTTATATATTGTTAATTATATTAATAATCAATTATATTTTAATATTATCTTTATATATCATTGCATATGAACATTCTAATGTATATCACATTATAATATTAATATTATATATTATTACTTATCATATTCGATGATAATATATTATTATATTATTATATGATAATTTAGTATATAAGAATATTTAATATTATATTTATATTTCATATATTGTTTATTATCTTTTCGTTACGTTCTAATTGAACTTCGTTATTGCAAGATGAAGAAATAAACAATAGGCTTCAATAGAGGGACATGACACCTTTCCCACCATTTTAATGAACCAATCTTAAGACTTTAATATATCATTAAATGATTAATGATTTAACATATCATAAGCTCAAAAGATAATTAATTAATTGATTCAACTCACACCAAGCCCACACTATCAACTGCATGGTCAACCCAACTGCTGTACTCTGACAAGACAACTGCTCGAACACCCTGCTACAAATAGAAACTGACAGAAGAAGACTTACTATAAATAGTAAGTTCTTACCAAGAGACCCTCAAATCCAACCATTAGCCCACGAGGGTTGCAATGATGGGCTAATAAACCTGTCCCCTAGACACCTGCTAAATCGGGGACATCACAGTCCTCCCTCTTCAAGATTTCTTGTCCTCAAGCAATCACTAACCGGGGTGCTAAAGAATATCCTCTGATTCCCAAGTGGCATCCTCAACAAGTAAACCATGCCACTTCACCAGAAACTCCCTAATGACTCGTTGACGCAAATGTCTCTCACGAGTCTCCAAAATAATCTCAGGAATCAATGCCAATTTGCCCTCATCATCTAGGGGTGGAAAATAGAGGACGAAGCAACATGCCTACCTAACGCCTTCTTGAGGCGCGAAACATGGAAATCATTATGAACCCGTCTGTCCTCCGGCAAATCCATCTCATAAGCAACCTCACCTACCCGTATAACAACACGGAAAGGCCCATAATACCGAGGCTTGAGCTTCTCAGCTCTTCTGAATAGATGATTGCCTGTAGGGCTGCAACATCAAAAACCATATCCTCAACCTGGAAAGAGCGGGCAACCCTCCTCTGATCAGCATACTGCTTTTGTTGATTCTGAGATCTCTAAATATTGTCCTGTAATGTCCCCATGATATCCTGACTGTCTTGCAACAAATCACCCACACTGGCAGCTCTGCTATCACTGAAAAGCAAATCCAGGAAACTAGGAGGATCATATCGATATCGAGCTCGAAAAGGAGTCATCCGAATAGACATATGGTGAGCGGAATTATAGCAATACTCACATAAATAAATCCACTTCACCCAAGCTCTCTGCTGAGCGGATACATAATTTCGAAGATAGCTCTCCACCCATTTATTAATAATTTCAGTCTGACCATCAGTTTGAGGGTGGTAACTATTACTGGGAGTCAACTCTGTCCCACACAACTGAAAAGCTCCTGCCAGAAGTGACTCATAAATTGACTATCTCGGTCACTCACTATATTCCTGGGTAAACCATGCAATCTGAACGCCTCCCGGAAGAATCTGCAACCTGCATAGCTGAAAAAGTAGTAGTGATTGGGAAACAATGAGCATATTTCGTAAGACGATCCACTACTACAAAAATGCAATCCCTACCCTGGGCTTTAGGCAAGCCCACAATGAAGTCCATGGAAATGCATTCTCACTTCAGCTTAGGAATGGGTAACGGCTACAGTAACCTTGTTGGATATGTGTGCTCTTTCTTGTTATGTTGGCAAATAGAACACTCTCTGACATATTGCTGCACATCATACTTCAGGGCTTTCCAAGTAAACGTTTTCCGCACCTGCCTATAGGTTTTGAAAAACCCGGGATGCCCTGCTAAGGGAGAATCATGGAAAACTCTCAACACCACAAATCTGACGCTCGATCCTGGAAGCAACAATACCCTCTCCTTGTAAATGATCAACTCATTTACAAGTGCATACTTGCTGTCCTGTATGTTTCCATCAATAAAACCAGTAGCCCACTGATCTCTAGCATACTCTGCAACAATCAAATGCCTCCAATCCTCAGATATCCCTGTCATAGCAAACAAATGAGGCCTCCGTGAAAGTGCATCAGCAACCACATTCTGGGAACCCTTGATATAAGAAATATCAAAGTCATATGACTGTAGTTTACTAACCCACTTCTGCTGTCTCTCATTCAGATCACGCTGCCCAAGGAAATACTTCAGGCTGTTATGATAAGTTTTAATGCAAAATTTACTACCAACCAAATACTGCTTGAATTTCGACAAAGCATGCATAATGACTAACATTTCCTTATCATATACACTAAAGGCTCTCTCAGGACCCCTGAACTTCCTGCTTTCAAAAACAATGGGATGGTGATCCTGGGAAAGTACCGCACCAATGCCCTCACCAAAAGCATCACAATGCAAATCAAACGGTCTAGAGAAATCTGGCAATGCTAGAATCGAGCATGATGTCATAATCAATTTGAACTTCTCAAAACACTCCTGTGCTTGAGAAGTCCACTCAAAAGCCCCCTTACGGGTCAAATCAGTCAAAGGTGCTGCATGCCCTAAAAATCCTGCAACAAATCTGCGATAGAAAGCACACAGACCAATGAAGCCTCTGAGCTGTGTCAAGCTCCCAGGGGTAGGCCAATACAAAATAGCACGAACCTTATCCGAATCCATGCGTACACCCTCCGCACTGATGATATGACCAAGGTACAACAACTCAGTCATTCCTAAAGCACATTTGGACTCCTTTGCAAACAAGGAAGCCCTATCCAGAATATCTAGTACAGTATCCAAATGAGCAAGATGGTCATCCCATGTCTTGCTATAAACCAATATATCATCAAAGAAAACCAGAACAAACCTCCTCAACTGACTGTGGAAGATCCTGTTCATGGTAGACTAGAAGGTGGCTGGAGCATTAGTCGACCCTAAAGGCATGACTAAGAACTCAAAATGTCCATAGTGACATCTAAAAGCTATTTTCTCTATGTCCTCCTGCATCCGGATCTGATGGTAACTTGATCTCAAATGAATCTTAGAAAAGAAGCATGCACCCTGCAACTCATCTATCAACCCATCAATGCGCGGAATAGGATACCTATTCTTAATTATCCTCCGATTCGACATCCTGTAGTTAATGCACATCCTGAGGGTACCATCCTTCTTCACAAAAACAACTGAAGAAGCAAAGGGAGACTTACTTGGCCTAATATGCCCCATAGAAGTCAGCTCCTGAATTGTTTTCTCTATCTCATCTTTCACGCGCTTGGGGTGCCGGTAAGGACTAATCATAATGGGCTTGGTGCCCTTCTCTAGCTCAATAATGTGCTCAATACCTCTGTCAGGTGGCCTGCCATGTGGTAAATCACTAAACACTTTAGAGTGTTTAGTCACAACCTCCTGTATGTCAGGGTGATAAGCTGATTTCCCTGACTCATCAAGTGTGGGTAATATCCTGCACTCTGCTGCCCACTCAACTGCATCATGGTGAATGAGACGCTGTGTACGTCTAAATGACAGTCTTCAAATTCTCCTCTCTAATTGCCTTGAGTATATGTTTCTTACCATCTACTTCAAACTTCATCTCCATATCCTTAAGGCTGAGATAAAAAGCCTCAATAGAGTGCAACCAGCTAATACCCAAAACTAAATCAGTACCTCCCATGTCAACAACATAAAATTCTGCCTTGAACTCATAATTGTTTAATTTCATGGGAAGATCCGAAATCATTCTGTCACACTTCAAAGTGTAACCATCAATACCTTAACTCTAATGCCCTCAAACTCCTCTGTCTGTATGCCTCCTAGAGACCAAAGGTGAATCTACGAAGTTATCGGTAGCTCCTATATCCAGCAAGGGAATGACACGCTGCCCTGCTAAGAGGCTCCTCATCCTGAAAGATCCCTCGTTCTGCATACTAGAGAGGTATACAACCTTGAGGTGGGAATCCTCCTCCACCTTCTCACTGTTAACCGCCTCTTCAAAGCCATCTTCTTCATGATCAACTTGCTGCCCCTCAAAATCAGAATTACATTCATCCTCATAATACCACTCCATAAGCCTATTTCTACCTTTAGGCTTCAATGGACATTCATGTTTTTCATCATAAGGACCCCTACAATAAAAACACAATCTTCTTCTCCTCAAATCACTAAGTGTTTCAGGATCTAAGAGCCCTGTCACTAGTTTCTTGAAATCTGGTCCTTCATCTCTTTTTGGAGCAGCCTTGTTATCATAAGGAGGAATAGGTGGTCTTGGAGGAAATTTATTGCGTGGAGGTGAAAACTCCAAGTCTCTTGCTTTTTTCATTGCCAACTGTAAAGATGTAGGGTCAAATGACTTGACCCAACCCATAACAGGTTCAACTAACCCCTCAATAAACAACATAACACACCTCCTCTCTGAAATATCATATACCATAACTGATACTCTCTGAAACTCACTAATAAAAGTCTCTAAGCTGCCTGTCTGTTTGAGCTGTGCTAGCTCCCTGAAATAGGACTCTGGGTCTTTCCTGTCAAATCTCTCTACTAACCCATCCACAAACTTCTGATAGGTCACAATCTGATCGTGGTGCAAGGAGACCAACCCATGGTACCACCAATTATGGGCTATACCGTCTAGATGCAAAACAACAAACCTAATGGCATCCTCTTCAGACATAGGACGCAAAGATAAGTATGTGTTCAACTTGTGAATCCAAGCTCTGGCTGTCATCTAGCCACTCCCATCAAAATGTGTTAAAGTCAATTTGCTGGTTGCTTGTCCCAGTTCATGATTCACATGTCTCTGTTTCCCATCTCTTCTACCTTTAGAGTGTTCCCTCTTCTGAGTCACGAACCTGTCAAAACAAAGGTGTTTCTTTACTTCGGGAGGTAAAACATCCCACTTAGTATCTATCTCCGGTCTCAAGAAGGTAGGTCGTAGAGGCCTATCTTGTGTACTTGTCAAATCCACTCTGGACCTGTGAGAACCAGCTAAGACACTCCTAAGATCTCTATCCCTGCCCTAATCGCGAGGCAAGGAAATATGCTGCAAGGTATCTGATAGATTCTGCAAGATAGTTGCCATCTGTTGTTGGCCAGCCGCCAACTCTTGCTGACTTCGTGCAATATTCATGAACATTGTCGTGGATTCTTTGTCCTCATCACTACCTGTATTACCTGGAATTCTATCTCCCATATTCCCCTGTTCTTGATCACCAGGTAGCGGAGAATTCCTACCTTTGCGTGCATAATGAAAGCCTGGCCTATACTTGTTACCTTCCATTATTTAAGCCCAAATCCCCTGCAGGCTAGCAAGATGAAAGCTCTGATACCACTATAGCGAGCCTGTCTGGCTCTTTCCTTAGAATTCAATTGCAAATTTTCTCTTTACTCTGGAAAGGAATATTTTTGATATTTTCTCTAAACAAATATATATATATATGTTTTTGAATTTTCAAAATTTGAAAGGAAGTTACATCCACACAAGTAACAATTCAATTCTATAATGCCAGATATAAATCACGCCATACATTCATAGTTTTATTGGCATAGACAACAATTATACTAAACATAACGTCCACCATTATCAGTGTTCAAAGACTACCTTATTACGCACCATGTACTGGCTGCGGATATCATAATGCTGCTACAGCTGGTGTATAAGATGGAGATGAGGACAGATCGCATCCTACAACCACCCTTCCCAGCGCTCTCCAATATATATATATAAACCGTGGTCTCTGGTTCACTGTTTAGAATGCATGAAACGACCCGTGAAAGACAACAAGCAAGCCGTATGGGCACACAATTCACTGGACATTCACGTCCAATTCTAAGTGCAAATCGCTGTATTGAATTTGCAATGCAATCAGCTCCAAACTCGATGAAACCCTCTTTTCTAAATTCTCGACTCCAAGCAAAACTCATAAAGATTAAAATAGTCAATAGGTAATGAAAGAAGACTTTTCGAAAGCTATAAGTATAAATTCGAATCTTCTTCAATAAGGCTCGAAACTCAGCTTCAAGAGGAAGTTTTTCATAACTTAAATCATTGACTTCATTAAGTTTGGATTAAAAGATATATTTTCAATATGTCTCCTTTCCCACCATTTTAATGAACCAAACTTAAAGACTTTAATATATCATTAAATGATTAATGATTTAACATATCACAAGCTCAAAAGATAATTAATTAAGATAACTTAATTAACTGATTCAACTCACACCAAGCCCACACTATCAACCGCATGGTCAACACAATTGCTTTGCTTTGACGAGACAACTGCTCGAACACCTTGCCACAAATAGAAACTGACAGGAGAAGACTTACTGTAAATAGTAAGTTCTTAGCAAGAGACCCTCAAATCCAACCATTAGCCGACAAGGGTTGCAATGATGGGCTAATAAACCTGTCCCCGCAGACACCTACTTAATCGGGGACATCATATAATATTAATTGCCATTTAATATATTATATTTATAATTGTGAAATATATTATATCATTTTTATATATTAGATTACATGATAATATTTAATATATTATCATTCCATATGTTATACATTTTATTGTATTATATATTATAATATAATTTTATATTATAATTATATGACTAATTTGCTGATAATAGTGTTATTATTATTTATCTTTTTCGTTTATAGATAATTATAATATATATTATTATTAGATCCTATTTTAGTAGGGGTGATGTCCCCGATTTAGCAGGTGTTTGGGGACATGTATATTAGCCCATCATTGCGACCCTCATGGGCTAATGTCTGGGTTTGTGGGTCTCTTGGTCAGAACTTGCTATTTATAGTAAGTCTTCTTCTGCCAATTTCCATTTTTGGTAAGGTGTCTAAGCAGATGGTTTGGCAGTGCAGTGATCAGAGTGGGCTTTGAAATGGATAGGATTGATTAATTAAGTCTATCTTAATTAATAATATTGTGAGCTTATTATAAGTCAAATCATTAATATATTAATGATATCTCAATTGACTTATGTTGGACATGTCATTAAAAGTTGATATGTTTATTATTTTATATGGCCCAAAGTTTGAATGAAATAACTTTTAAGTTATGAGTTTAGTGTTGATGAAGATTGAGGATTTAGAGTCTTCTACTTGAAGCTGAACCGAATTACTTAAGGCTTTGAATTTCCTTTGGAATTACCTTTTAATTATTTTCAAAAACACTTAGTGCGAATTGGGAGCTTGAAGCAAGGGTTTGCAGGTTACTTAATGAATTGTTAATTCATATCGGTTTTTTATCACTTTGAACTGATATTTGTTATCAGCAAATTGTGAGTCCTTATCAGCATTGCGGATTCATATGAAATACAGATTGATGTCTTTTCCTGTGAAGATAAGAAGTGTCATGGGTTATGGTTTTGTGCTGGTCATTTTCAATGCACTTTGTAAGAGACTATTGCATCAAGCAGGTGGCGTGAGATTTGTTTGTTGTCTGTCACCATTCCTCTTCACCAGCCGCGACTTGTTTGCTGGAGTATGTTGAGCTGTCACCTGTCCTTGCCAGCCGTGGTTTATATCGTTTGAGATGCAGCCAAATTCCATTGAAGTTTGGGGTAGTTTACAGGTTCAATCATAAACGATTCCCTTTTATATGATTGTTACGTTTCATATTTAATGTGATGGGTGTTTAAATGTAAAAGGGTGAATTCCAAAATTCGCACAGTTTGTGAATTATGTTAGTTATTTTGAATTAAGTGCTTTATGATGCATTTCTATTATTTGGAATATACAAAAAAAAAACTATATATTTGTTGAAAAGTTCAAAAAGAAAAGAATCAAATTCTAGAATCAGAGTTCTTGCAGTCAAATTGAGAATAGAGCTAGTCAGGCTCTTTACAAGGGGGACATCACAAAATGAACCTACCTAAAATGATTTGCAAGATCAGTTCATTCAAGACTAGAGGGATGTAGGTCCAAATTTTCAAGTTGAGATCTTTAAGAGATTACATGGACCTCTGATTGATTTATAGACTTCAGAGGTGGAAGAACGTATGATAATGACTTGTAGAAAAAGATTGGCAAACCGATCCTTTCCTACTATTATGGGTCTAGCAAGAAAACAACAAGAGCACGGGTTCTAAAAGTATATACCTATTTCTAGCTTAGCCCCATGCTTGAAGATGAGGCCATTAAATATGTTGCTATTCACCTAGTTGTTATTGCTCATGATTGGTGGCACCACGGAATGATCACAATGGGACACGATCAGAGTACCTCTTATGAAGAGTTCAGTAAGAGACTCATTGACAAATTCGACCCAAAACATCATTTTAAGACGTTGGCTTAGTTGAAACAGTGGTGTTCAATGGACACCTACATTGCTGATTTTAAGAGATTATCTATATTGGCCATTGATATAACAGAGAGGAGGTTGATAGTGCTATTTATGGATGGATTAGTGGACCCTCCGAGAGGATGAATAAAATCTCTTAGTCCTAACTCTCAATAGGTAGCTATTAAGAAGGCTAAAGACATGGATTCAACAATTGCCAAGAATAAACTTCAGTCCAAAGGATTTGTGTTACAAAAGGATAAGGGTAAAAAGCCTTTTCACAAGGAATGGCATAAGAAAGACAAACTAGATGATGATGTTCATAATGAGTTGTGTAGAAATAAATTAAGCTTCAATGGCAAGGAACCTTGGGAACCAAGTCACATGTGTCTAGGGAAAGGCAAGGTGCACTATATTGAGGTGGTATGTGATAGTGAGGAGGAAAATGTAAAACACATACACGGCGACAAGCACAATGATTCAAATGCTGAGCAGTTGAGAAATGGGGAGCAATCATTCAAGGGGATGAAAGGCAGTACTCTTGCCGCTATGTATAGTATACCTAGATTCAATTCTTTCAAAGTGCATAGAGTCATATCGGGCAAGAAGTGACAATGTTAAATTGATAGCAGGGCTACTTACAATTTCATAGACTCTTCTTTAGTTGCTAGGAGGGACCTTTCGACTGAGGATTTCGAGGGATATAATGTTATAGTAGTAGATGGATTCATATTGCATTATTTTAGCGGGTACCTTAGTTGAGTATCACATTAGATAATTACAGTGTTATTGATTATTTTTATGTGCTAGACTTAGGGGATACCAATGCTAGCTTGGGCATACAATGGTTACATTCCCTCAAAATATTCTTGTGATTTTCAAACAATGGAGTTCAAATTCAACATTGTTTGCAAGTAGGTAGTTTTGAGGGTTGTGTCCAATAGTGCCCCTAGGATCGTTTTAGTGAGAAAGAATGGAAACCATTTTTTAGGCATGAAGATGTAGCATGGGAAACCCGATGTTTGATATCTCCTAAGGCTTCAAATGAAAACCGTAAGTATTAGCACATAGACATTCCAACATTGTTGGACATGCATGGTTTGGTTTTTAGTGAGATTCTTCCATGGAGACTTGAGCACATGATTGAGTTGGAGGAAGGTTCTAAGTCTGTTATTGATACTACTTATAGGCATTCTAAGAAGTTTAAGGATGAGTTCAAAAAAGCTATTAAGGAGTTACTTGACATGGGGCGCATTAGACCTAGCTAGGTTCCCTTTGCTTCTTCTATTGTCCTGGTGAAGGACGAGACCATGAGGATATGCATTGATTACCACGCCTAAAGAAGAAGACACAAGAAATACCCCTTTCCTAGGATTGATGTGATTTTAGATGAGTTGCATGGTGCAATTTATTTTTTGAAGATTGATTTTAGATCTAGGTATCACCAAATCAAATTAAGAGAACAAGACATTTACAAGACAACTTTTTGGTGTCATTATAGCCACTATGAGTTTCTGGTCATGCCCTTTGGGTTGATCAATGCTCCCACTACTTCCCAATCCTGCATGAATTACATCTTTAACAAGTAGTTGTGGAAAATCCTGCTAGTGTTCTTCAATGACATACTCATTTTTAGTAAGACCTTAGAGGAGGATTTGAAATATTTGGATGCGATATTAAGTATCATGGAGGTACAATCATTATATACCATATTTGGGCCACATCACCAGTGCTTATTGAGTTCAGGTGCATTAGGAGAAGATTCGGGTAGTCATTGATTAGCCACCTCCGAGAACACTTATAGAATTGCGGTATGGGGCTTCTTTGGGTTGTGGAGTTACTATATGAGTTTTGCTTAGTGGTTCTCACAACTAGGAGCACCACTAATAGATCTCACCAAGAAAGGAGCTTTTAGATGGTTAGACGAGGCTTAGCAAGCATTTGATAACTCAAGGAGGTGATAAGAACTTGTCCAGTTTTGGCCATACCAAACTTTACTCAGCCCTTCGTATTGGAATATGATGCTTTGGGTGAGGGGATTAGAGTAGTGTTGATGCAATATAAGTACCAAACTTTACTCACCCCTTCGTATTGGAATGTGATGCTTAGGGCGAGTGGATTAGAGTAGTGTCAATGTAGAATAGGCACCCCATTGCATGTGAAAGTCGAAAGTTCAAGGATACACAAAGGCTCTATTCCATTTGCGATTGGGAGATACCATCATGCATATATTGGCAAAGTTCAAACAATCTTAGTAGGTGGGAAAGTTTTGGTTAGGACTGACCATAACAACTAGAAATACCTTTTGGAGTAGAAGGATCTTAATGAAAGGCAACAAAAGTAAGTTAGCAAGATACATGCTTATGTTTTGACATAAAGTATGTCAAGGGAAAAAATGATATTGTTGTTGATGCCCTCTCCAAGAAGCCCTTTACGTTCTCTTTATTAGAAATTTTAGCTGATTGGAAGGCTCATCTTCTGGTCAAGTACTCCAAAAACATGTGTGCATGAAAGTTGATGGATGGTAAGATTCAAAATGGTAGGTATAAGGTGATAGATGATGTCATTTACTATACAGATAGAATATATTTGGTCTTTGATTCTTAAGCTAAAGTAAAAGATTTTGAGAGCCATCCACAATATACCTCTAGCAAGACATCTAGGATATTTCAAGACTTATAGATAGGCCAGAAAGAGGTTCTCTTGGAAGGGATTCAAAGATGATTTGTTGCATCATATTAGGGAATGCGTGATTTGTCAGTAAAACAAGTTAGAGCATACTTTTCCAGTCAGTTTGCTACAACATTTGCCTATTCTAGGGCATAAATGGGAAAGTATATCTATGGATTTTATCATTGGTCTACCGAGGGTATAGAAAAAAGATAGCATCTTCGGGTATCAATTGACCAAGTTTGCCCATTTCTTTGTCATCTCATCGGAGTATAAAGGCACCACAAACTGCAAAATTGTTTTTGAGAGGTGTTTAGATTCCATGGGTTGCTAAGAAACATTGTCAGTGATAGGGATAGTAGATTCCTTAATGCATTTTAGTAGGAGTTATGCAGGTTAGTTGGCATTGAATTGACCCCCAACATGAGTTATCACCCTCAAACAGATGGTTAGATAGAGATTGGAATAAGTGGGTTGAGGTATATTTATGTAACTATGTTGTGGGTCAATAAAAAGGTTGGATTAGGTAGTTGCATTTAGGAGAGCATTGCTATACCACTACTTATCACATGTCGATTGAGATGACTTCCATAAAAGCTTTGTATGGTCATGATGCTCCATGATTCTTGGATTTGGCTTTTGGTGACAACAAGGCACCTAAAGCCAAGGATTGGATTTAGGAGAACACAAAATCCTTAAATTCGTTAAGGATAATTTACAAAGTGGTCAAAACCAACAGAAGATTTATGCAAAGATGTAGGGTTGAGTGTAGCTGTGTGATAGAAGACTTGGTCTTCTTGCAATTGAAGCTTCACAGGCAGTCTTCTGTAAAGAAAAATGGTATAGAGAAATTGAAATTGCAATGACCCCAATAGGATAGTCGAGAAAGTGGGGGATGTGGCTTATGAGCTTGAGTTGATGAAGAATAGCATGATCCACAATGTATTTCATTTATCGTGCCTTATGAAGGCATTGGGGCAGTAGATCATTACAACAAAGCTACCACCTTTTGGATTAGGAGAGCAAATTAGTTTTGGTACCTAATGAGTTTCTGGATGTGAGGGAAAGGAGGTTGAGAAGGACAATTAAGGAGTATCTTATCATATGGAGAGACTTTCTCATGGAGGATGCCTCTTGGGAGGGAGAGATGATTCTACAACATCCTAATTTGCAACTTCTTGAAGGCAAGCAATTTCAAGAAGAGAGGATTTTTGTAGAAAGCGTACAATACCTTTTATTATCTTTGATAATATTGGCTATCCATCAATATATTAATTGTTTGTATTTTGTTGTCACACTTAGGTAGTTGAAAGCATCGGTTGGTTAATGATTTTGTTCCTCTTGGCAACCGTCGGGTCCTTTAAATATGTTGTGTACCGCCAAGGAAGCTAGTATGGTGTAGTCGAATGAATTTTAATTCTTGGGCTACCATCTCTAGTCTTCTTTGTATTGAATTCAAGAGCGAATAAAGATATATTTTACTCTTGTATTTGGTACGCATTGCCATCTTTATTATTATTCCATGTATGCAAATTACTAGCCATAGTAGTAAACATTTGGCGCCGTTGCCTTAAAAGAAATTGGGTCAACATTGTGTGATTCATTCCCTTAAATCCCAATAAAGGCAAGAAGTTGCCAAAAGGTGGTCAAGACGAAGTGATAAGGCAATCTTTAATGATTGTAGAACAAAGAGAATGAAGGAGAAGATTATGAGAAATATTTCAAGAAAATCTAGTCGGGCGATTCCCAAGTTGGAGCCCTTCTCAAAAACGAAGTAAAAGCCAAAGTTTTAGTCGAGAGGAAAGGAAAGCATTTAGTGAGGAAGGCACAAATCGTAAGTGGAGCGAGTGGGAGGATATTTCTAGATACTTACCTCTCCCAGCTGAATTATATGCCTTCCTTGTTGACCAAGTAGACAACCCATCCGTATAGTGAACGTTGGACTACAAAGATGGAAAACTTGAACGAACAAACATATTCCACTAAATTAAAAGTCTAACCATCTCAGAGGAACCTAGAATTGAAGGATCTGAACCGAAGACCCTCAAACAAAGGGAGCATAGGAACGAGTTAGAGCCTGAAAGTACTTGAAGTGTTGGGGACACTGGTGGTGGACGTGTAGAGGATGTGCGCATGGCCGAGAGTGCAGGGAAAGCACCGGAATGTAATGGTCAGAACAATCCACCTTGGTTTGACACATAAGGGAACAAGTAGGCGAGAAAGACGGTGACAATGACAAGTCCAAATATGGATCAACAGAAACTGCCGAAGTTCACGAGGAATGGGTCAGAAGATCCTGCAAGGCATTGGAATACATGTGAGACTATTTGGATAGCAACTGGTCAAGTTGAGAAGGACTATTGGTTGAGAGCATTTCAAGCAACACTATGGGGTACAACCTTTGACTAGTTCACATAACTGAATGCTTCATCCACAACCTCTTGGGATGCGCTCAAGAGGGCGTTCGAGGCCAAATTCATACTTCTATGTGACGACAATGATAAATCATTTGCCGAAATTTATAATACCAAAAAAGGGAAGAATGAGAACGTAAGAGCTTACAATCATAGGCTCAAGGAATTGCTAGCCAAGTTGGAGAATTAACCAATCGATGGGTCGAAGAAGAGGTGGTTCATCGAGGGGCTGATGCCTCATTGCGCTAAGAGATGAAAGTGGTGCCTCCATCCTCATATGCCGATGCCTATAGAGGGAAAACAAAACATCCTCTTGAGATAAGAGGAAGACACACGGTGACAATAACACTAAGGGTAGTAGCAATGATGAATCAACAGCAATCCAAGCCCTACGACGAGATATGATGAGAATGAAGGAATTGAAGGTCAAGAAAGGAACCAATATAAAAAGTAACGAACTCTGGTTTACTGAGTGCAAAATTGAGTGGCACATGAAAGGCAATTGTCCTAAATTGATGTTTTGTGAGATATTCTTGCTGATGGGTCATTCAATAAAGGAGTGTCCATATAATTTGAACACTAGAAGTACACAAGTACTCTCAACACAGGGAGAGTCCACTCTATCGAAACCATAGAATGTATTGCCAGGCGGTTGTGGAAATCAGCAAGGAGGGCAATCAAATACAGTAGACTCCAAAGGACATCCTATCATACAATGTTGACAATGTAGTGAATGGGGACACTTTGCGAGAGACTGCTTGAATAAGAAAGACAATGTAGAATTGTTGTGCAAATGGTGTGGACCAGGTGACCATGAAGACACCAACTGCCTGATGCAAAAGGGTATTAATATGTTGGACTTGGAAGAACAAGATGAGGCAGTTCTGGCAATCACAAGAGCACATAGGAAGAAGGTGGTGTACGTAGACCCTCATACGGAAAATGAATGACTTCAAAAAGCTAGAGTAGAAGTAGAGCAAGTGATGGTGAAGGAACAAATAACCTCCAATAGAACTGCAAGTATGTCATTGTAATCGGAGTTAGAGAAGAACATATTTTGGCAGGTGCTACAGGCACCGGTACCCATCAGGGTGGTAGACCTCCTTCAAACTATGCCACATTTGAGAGTGGCAATTACCAATACGGTCTGTGAGGACACACTCAGCGAAAACCAATGTAAGCTACAAGGAAAACCAACGACAAAGTCACCACCTGAAGACAACCAGGTCATTGACCATATGTTGTTGATGGTAAGCATCGGAAGGAAGACGGTCGTCGTCGATATGGAAATAATGTGGAAAAAGCTGTCAAATACTATCGTCGACGGAGGCTCGAGAGTCAATGTGCTTCCAGAGGAAACCTGGAAGTCCCCGGATAAGCCAAAACTCTCGCCGCCAACCTTGCACTTGGTAGGTGTCGACCAACATGGCATTAAGCTGTTGGGAACATTGATGGCACAAAAGGTAACAATTGGCACACAATGGTTTTTCTTGGATTTCATGGTTATCTTGTTGGGAAAGTAGGCGTATGATGTGCTTCTTGGGAGAGGTTGGCTAATTGCTGCCAAGGCCAATCACAATTGGAAGCGTAATACACTCTCGATCAAGAGTGAAGGGAGGAAGTACGCCATCAACTTGAGGAATCAGACAGTGAGGAAGGAGCTGGCATCCTTCGAGTCAAAGTCTGAAGATGGAGAATGGGGCATGGATGAAGGAAAGGCATGGAATCAAATGAAGGGTTGCTTGAATTGGAAAATTGTTTTAAAGATGAAACAAGTACTCTAAATGCACTATTTCACCCGCAAATGGAGGACTATGAGCTATTTCCATCAATGTGTAATTTTCTTGAACCTACAACTTTGGGTGAGGAGAAGTCGATGAAAGTGCGTAAATTTATGGACGATACATCAGACAATGCGGAGATAGAAAATGGAAGGAAAAAGGATAAAGGAATGAAGGTGGAAAGATGAGCTAAGTGGAGGAAGGAATTGCATCTGTATGCGACGCAAAATTTTTTTTCCGTACGGTCAAGGGAGATTGGAGGATCTGTACACCAAGCAAGAACCATAGTCAACTCAAAGAGACGTATGTGATCAAGCAAACAGTCATTGCTCTGTACGAAAGGAAAAACGCATAGTCAAGGATGTACGAAGGGAGTAGTGTGTTGTACAAGGGCGCTAGCAAGCCATACAAGAGTCAAATTATTTCGTATGGGCGTAAGAAGGAAAAACCATACGCAACAGGGAAAAATAATTTGTACAACTAGAAGACAAAGGAGGTGAGAAAATTGTACGTGAGGGAGGATATTGGTACCCTATACTGCATGAGAAACCACATTAATCAAGTGAGGAAGTCGTACGAGAAAATTGAAACTGTATGGAACAAGGCCATACCCTACACCAACGAGAAGCGACAATAATCAAGTGAGGAAGTGTCATGTCCCCATTTTGGCTGACATCGTTGGCGTGCCGGATCAGTCTATCACGGGCTCTCGTAGACTGATGGCGATGTGGAGAGAGTCATCTTGTTGATCATTTGGAGATCAGTTGATCATATTTGCTCTTGGAAAAGTGAAGTTGAGCTTATATTTTATTATTATGTGTTAGCANGGCCCATATGTTATAATTTTAAGTTGAGATTGCACTTTTTATTTTATAAAGTTATTTTATTATAAAAGTGCATTATAATGGGATTTTATAATGGATGCTTCTAGAAGTTCTTAGTAACTTCTTAGAAAAGTGTATAAATAGAGGGCTTGGGGCTTTCTTTTGAACATGCTTGGATTTGGGAATTCTTCTACTTCTTCATTGTGAAGCAATTTGTAGTCTTGGTCTGCAAATTCTATTCGATCTTTGG
>MU228019.1:586003-596515 GCA_018584345.1 Thuja plicata
TCCAAGAGCAAATATGACCAACTGATCTGCAAAATGACTCTCTCCACATCGCCACCAGTCTACGAGAGCCCATGATAGACTGATCCGGCACGCCAAACGATGTCAGCCAAAATGGGGACATGACAGTGGGGAGTACACCATACAAAATAGTGCAGAGGAGGTTGTACGCAGAGTAACCAAGTAGGTCGTACCCGTGCGCGAATTCCAGGCAGGACATGAGGGAAACTTGCAAGTCGTACATGGAGGTGTCACGTGGGTTCTATAGGATAGACTCTACTAAACAGCATGTGATAACAACTTCTGGGCCATACACCCTATGGTCATCTCAATGCCATACTTTAGTATGACAACATTTCTTTGAGTTCCAGTACCTAGCTCGACAAGTAAGAGATTTGGCAAGGTTGATCACTGCATTTTCGAGCTTTATCAATATCGTTTTTGGCATCTTAAAAGATCAAGAAATGATACACTTCATGGAGTTCTATGTGGTTCTGAAGGACTTAATTTGGTCTTGGTGGCGGAGGCACTGCCCCAGGACCTCACGAGGAGAGCTGCCTCTAGTCCCCGCAAGGGGCGCTAGCCCTTGATCTTGTTGGGGGCACTGCCCCTAGATCCCCACAAGAGATGCTGCCCCTTGACTCTTTTGGGCGTGCTGCCTCCAGACCCCATTTTATTTTTGAACTACACTACAATGTTGAATTTGCACAGTACAAGTCATTGTCTACACTCTAGCCATTAGTCTTCCAGAATATTACTCAATGTATACTTGTCATGTGGAAGATGACTTTTTCTTTGGGTTGATGATGTAGTAAACGTACAGTGCCTTTTATTATGTTTGATAATATTGGTTATCCATCAGTGTATTAATTGTCCGTACTATGTTGTCACTCTTGAGTAGCTGTAAGTTTGGGTTGATTGATAGTTGTGTTCCTCTCGGCAATTGTTGGGTCCTCTAAATATGTTTTGTACCACAAAAGGTAGTATGGTGTAGTAAGATGAATTGTAATCCTTGGCTAAGCAACTCTGGTCTTCTTCTCCATGATGAATTCATGAACGAATAAAGATATATATATATTACTCTTGTATCTGGTAAGCACTGCTATCTTTGTTATTATTCCATGTATGTAAATTACTAGGTATATCAGTAAACAACTATAATGTCCCTTTCTACAGAGCAAGTACATGAAGACTTATTAGACTATTTAATATCCGTAGGCTATTGTTGATAAGAATGGACTTAATTAATTTAATTATTTAATATTATCTGTCAAAGTTAATTATAAGGGTAATATTATTTAATTCATTTAATAAGTGTACGAAGTGACATTAAAGGTTATCCAAGCAAAGATTTTAATGAAGTCTCTTTATTATCTCCAAGTTTAAGTTAAAAATAAAAAAGAAAGGGAAAAATTGAAAAGTGTTGTAGAAGCTTCCCTAGCGGTTATTAAAGAGCAATGTGAGACACATTTGAAATATGCTTGGTTATTTTATATTATTAATTTGGAGGCCTTGGAGCTTAAAACCTTTAGGATGAAAACACCAAGGGATTGCTGGTTTCGGTAGTGAGGCTATCTACCCTAGCTGGTGATTGGAGATATCATTCAAGTATTTCACAGCATAGATGAAAATATTTGCAATTTTTTTGCAGACTCACGAGTACTCGTGAGTCCTAATTTGCTGCGAGTGACACACAAAAAATCGCTAACAATTTTAATACAGACTCGCGGCAATTTAAATCGCAAAAAATCACTATAAATTGCGTAAAAAATTGCTGGAAATTGCGGGTCAAAACACAATAAAAGTCAAAGCTCGAAAAGCCTAAATTTTTTTTAGCGTTTAAACCTGTGACATGAGACATTTATTTATTGTTGTTTTTAGTGTTTTTTTTGTGACTAGGAACATCATGACTGTGTAGGGAGGTATCGAGAGTCAAAGTTTAAGACCATCAGGTAGACAATTTTGAATAGTTTTGTGATGCATATTTTACAAGTGTACCTTGGTGCATCATTTAATATTTTGGCATGACTAGAGTTGATGTGGTAGTATTGATTCTATACATTAGATTGTTGCCTCTCTGTTGGTGAAATAGTGTGCTGGCAATATTCTTTTTAATTTTGAGTTGAAACACCAGCAAATTACTATCACTTTCTCTTGCATTCTGAAACAAAACAATCAACTATCAAGCAAACTGAATCACTAAGAGGGAAAGGGTTAACTTTTGGGCAGAAACTAGTAGGGCTTATTTCAAAGGATTTTGTCTTTGTACATTCCAACCTTTGTTTGTTGTCCACATAAGACACCTGAATACAATGAGGGGGTGAGAAGGAATTGTGATCAAAGTCTTGAGTGCGTAGACATAGACACTACAGTTGCACAACTTGTGGAAGTCTCGATTGTTGAGGCAACTTTTGCACTTGAGACAACCAGTGGGAGTGGCATTCCGATTGATTGTTGTTCAAATGAAATTGAACCAAAAGTGGACTTTGATGCTTTCGATGAAGAGCAATACAAAGACTACTAAATATTGATTGTAATTTTCATTGTGTATTGATATTTTGATTTGTAAAACAGTGAACTACCGATTTATGAGTATTTTCAGTTTTGCAAATTATGAATACGAGGGATTTAAATATTTTTTATGAGTATTCCCTAAGGGAAACAAATTACAATATTCTTAATTACACTTTACTTAAGCATTACTTAGGATAATGCATACATAGTAGTTTGCACACGAGACACTTAGGAGTTTGCATCTTATTTTTGCAAATGGTGTAGGAGAAACTTCACTTTAGGTGGTGATAGTTGTTATCACTTTCCACTTTATGTTGTCTTCACCTTTACTGCACTTATCACATTATCATCCTCCACATTGTTGCACACACTTCATTGTACAATGGAGGATGATCCACCTTTGGTGGACATGTGCTTCCACCTCGTGTGGGTGATAAGATATCTTCTCCTTATCTTTGTCTTTGATTTCCTTGCCTATATAAGCAGGCATATCTTTTATTGTACTTTATTTTATTCATTCCAATTGATTGAATCCATTATATTTTGATCCAATTGATCATATTGGTGAGAATACAATTTATTCTTGTCCATATTGTCTCTCTTGTTTGTGCTATTCATTGGGCTTCTAGATCTTGACATATTGCCTTACGCAAATTCTTACATGGCATTAGAGCTATTGGAGCGTTCATTGCATAGCCTTTTGGAGAGATATTGCTTCGTTGGTTCTAGGGCTTGTATTCAGATCTTGGGAGAAGCAGTTTGTGGGAGCGTCTACAGCAAGATTGGACTAGAAGAAATACTCTACCTTAGACATAAAATCTTTAATGTCCCCTATTTGGATATCTTGGAATTAAGAGATAATTAACTTGAATCCTTATACTTATTGTCCTGATTCCATTATAAACTCGTATAATTGACAATACAAGATCAGTGATAAGTTAAATGACTAATATCAATGCCACTTGCTTCCTTCAATTTAGATAATTAGATGTATCCTTAATCAGTTGATCTTGTAAATAAATTTGTACTTAATGTGATGGCCACTATGATCTCTGCTGTATCAAATATGACAATTGAATATACAGGATGATCTTATAGTGCTTCTTACACTTATGTTTCTATGCCTGAGATAAATCTAAAAATATATGCCACAAAGATTGTGATATTACTTAGAATGATGATGCTGTTGTATCTGACTTGAATATTTATTCCCGCAACTATGGTGTCATCTTAGAAGGATACCTAATTGGCTGCAACCTTCTTTGGGATAATAAGACAAATGCTCAAAGAAAAAAATCTCAAATAAGGTAAATCTGCCCTATAAATTTCCAGCAATCTCGGAAGGATATAAAATAAGATAATAGGGAGATGACTGACTGCTGCTTCCGTCATCCTTCCTCTCCAATATAAATATATTATTCAGCAGCGGATGTGTCTCTTGGCTTCAAAAGACATGCCCATTCATATCGTCCCTTTCACATTAATCACACCTTTTATTTCTTAATCATTGTACTTGAATGGTTTATGTTTGTTCGTGGCAATTTGAATTAGGCGATAACATTTAGTCAGCGGTGACTAATGCCGCTTCATATGCTGTTCCTCCCTAACTCAAGTCAAACGAAGGGAATTTGATTACATTTGTTGTTTGCTAAAGCTGCCGCCCAGTTATAATCAGAATCATGTATAATGGCTGTCGTACGCTCCTCATTTATTAATATATTTATATATTAGATGGATTTATATATTAATATATTATATTTAGTAATAGATTATATTAAATTATAATATTTCGATACTTGTTCATTAATATTATATTATTCCATATCAATTAGTACATTGATTTTCTAATTAATCTTAATTTATATTATATTAACTTATTTTAATAGCATTATTATTATAAAATTATATTGTTTTATCTTTTTATTTATTCTATTATTATATTGATTTATTAATAATATTATAGTATTATATATAATATTATTAAATAATATATTCTTTCATTATTATAATAATAATTTAGATAATTATATATTATAATGTATTATTATTTATTTTATTTAATCAGTGTAATTATAATTGTATTTTATTTTTTTATTATTTAAACTTATATTTTAATCATTAAATTTCCTTCTAGAAAGGGGACATTACAAAATCAATGCAGAAGGAGTGAGTGTGGATGAAGAAAAAATCAAGGCCATCAAAGAATGGCCAAAGCCCAAGACCCTTATACCCAACTCAGTAGTTTCATCGGGCTATGTGGCTACTATTGGCGCTTTGTAAAAGGATTGTAAAAAATTGCAACCCCCCTCACGGACTTGACAAAGAAAGGAATGTTCACATGGAACGACAAAGCCCAACAAGCCTTCGAGCAACTTAAAGAAACCCATCACAAATGGATAGCTATCACAAACGGATAGCTATCGCAACGAAGAGCCGAGCGGGTTTGGTCAGTCGTGGTAGTGCCCCTCGGCTCCAGTGATCGTGGTTTACTTTGATTTTGGGATTTGGGTAGGGCATTGCTTGCGATCTTCTTGGAATCCATGTTTTTTGAGTGCCTATTGTATACGTATTAACAATCGAACGACCAACTAAAATTGAGAAAACTAAACTCTATTTCTTGGGGTCCTTGGGGTGAGAGGGAGGCCCTTAAAATAGTAGGGGGGGTGGCAGGGCCCTGCCCAATTCTATGGCCCCTACTATTATAAGGGGGTCATACCGAGAATGAATTCTGCATTTTAATTAAACTCCCATCTGTCCCAGCGCCTTAGAATTGTAGGGCCTAGCATCCCTTTTCATGGGCCTAATTCTTATCGATAGGATGTGCATTTACTTGGAACACATTAGCATGTACAGTAAATTAGGAACACACTCTAAATCTGGCCCCGCCCCTAAACTAGAGACTTGGGAAAGAGCTTATCCCCTTAGGAACCCGTTAAGGTAACCCTTTCCCGTAAGGGGGAAATAAATCAATCGTTACGGACATAATCTCTATCTATCCGGGGATCAATCACTCTCCTCTAGGCTAGGGCTTTTCTTTTGCAGGTGTTTCAATGGCCCGACCTGCTCAATCTCTTAAGCTAAGCAACTGGAGCGAGGCATTGCGATCCCTATGGATAGTAAGGCTCGCCCGGTTTCTTTCATTGAATCTGGTCTTCCTGAAAAGGTTATATACGTTTCGTTTCCGTTCTATATAGGTAGGTGGTTCTTTATCTTCACCCATCCATAGATTCCATTAAGGGTAAGGGGCCCTTTTTTTATATAATTGGCGAAGAAAGAGAGGGGACGGCCCATCAACTGGGAACAATCACCCCCCTTAGATAGTTAGCTGGTTTATGCTCCGAGGGAACGAATCCCACCCTTCAATAAGTGTTCCCCGCCCATTATTATTCCCCAAGAAATAATTCCTAATGAACCATCGAAACCATTGAGGAAAATACCACAATTATAAATACAACCATTTATAAATATAAAATAAGTATCAGTGGCTCATTAACAAACAGAGCAAAGAAACAATTATAAAATTATAAATACAATGTACATAAATTATTTAAGCTGCGACAAGATGAGAAAAGCCGTGAACCATATCCCAAAGGTTGCGACTCCTTCATGCAACATACAAATATGGGGTCGACGTGAAGACAAGGAAAAAGAACGAATATTATATTTTCGAAGGAAGATACTTCCAACTCAGCGACACCTTAATACCGTGTTAGCCAAGGGTAATAGAAAATAAACGTCGCAAGTAAAAGGCGAAATAAGCAACGTAACTTACATATATTCAATTACCATCAACTTCTGCACACTCAGCGATATTGGATTTTTGCCCAGCAGCGAGGCATGTACATAGAAGAACAAAAAATCACAAGATATAAGGGAGATAGAGATTAATATCACCAGCCAAATTACTATCAAAGAATTAGTCGATGTCAGCATTCTCAAGAACGTGAGTTGCCAGCAACCACACCAACCTTGATTGTATATATTCATCACAGAGGTATTATTATCTAAGACCATTACTCTTAATATAGAAATTGTTAATTGCTAGAGAAATGGTAATGCATAAGTTGTTATCAGAAGTATTTATATAAATGTTTATATTTATATAAATACTTACATTCATATAAATATTCTAAAAATATGGTATTAGAGATATCGCAATAATTTGATATTGAGTTTATCATTGAAAATTGGTAATTATAATGGACATTAGGAATAGTTCATCAGAGTATTCAGAGATATTATGAATTAGAGATCGATAATTATTTCAGATATAATTATCAATTAGAGAATCCAAAGACCAAGCTATGGCTTGGTAGGGGGCATTTCAGGTGAATGCCAGAGAGATTATAATTCTCTCTAGAGGCAAATATATATTGTAGTGGTTAATCATATGCATATGTAAGAGATAAGAGACTTGGCTAGAGGTGGGATCTCTTCCAAGTATTAATTGTTGATGGTTTTCCCATCAATAGAGATCCTAGAGGTCTTAGGAAGATACTCTCTATAAGATGGTTGCTTAGCTGAGAATTGTTCTCATCAAAGGGTTAAGCAATCTGATTGAAGTCTCCTCCTAAGGATTAGTTGGGTTTAGCATGGGGTTAGTGTGTAGTTTATTGCATCAATGTTTATATATACATGTTTATTTTACTATCTACTAACACGTGTTATAGGTTCCAACATTAAAAGACTCAACTTAGAAGCAGGAACATTACATTTTTTTCTGATTTTGGTACACAAATTTATCATAAATCTTACTTTTTGGTTACTGTACCTGTCCAATCCTCATTTTTGCAACTTAAAAGACTTTGTTCGGGCTCATACAGACACATTTTTAGGTGCCGTTTTTTTGAAAGTGCATAATTTTTTTGGTCTACTTTTCAGATCTTCTATCTATTTGTAGCCATTGTGAGCAGAAATATCACTTTCAGATCTACGTCTTTTTTGGCCATTTATGATCTTTGTAATGATAGGATTTCAGTTTGATCCTTAGCAAAATTGTTTTGAGTCTGACTTGGCCTCAATAAAGGAGTTGTAAACATCAAAATCAGAAGTCCACTTAGCACTTGTTTGGCAAGTGGCAATTGTACACGCACTATATATAAAGTGCCAAAATCATTTTTTTTTTTTTTTTTTTGGNGGGGGGGGGGTGTTCTTTGATTGAGTGATTTTGGGGGGTTTCTTTTGTGATTGTGTTTCTTTGTCTCTTGTTCGCTTTCATTTTGCATCATGGGTTCTTCTAAATTTTCACTTTTAACTCCACATAATTATGCATCATGAAAAATTAAAGCATGGAGTAAGATGATGGAAAAAGGTTTAATTCAATATATTGATGGAATCATAATTGCACCAGCTCATCCTAAAGCTGATCCTAATACTGAATTAGAATGGGTTGTTAAAAATACCATGGCTCTTGGAACTTTGAGAAAGTATGTATCAGATGATCTTATCTTCAATATTGACCAATGTAAAACAGTCAAGGAAGCATGGGATAAGTTTGCTAGTTTGTATGGTCAAGTTGACGAGGCTAGGGGATTCAAGCTAGACAATAATCTCATGAATTATGATCCTAAGAATTTTGATACAATCCAGGATTACATCACAAAGGCACATGAGCTAAGAGAAAGGATTAAGGATTGTGGAATTGTCAAACAAGATGTACAATTGATCTACAATTTGTTGGACAAACTTCCATCAGAGTATGCAGCATTTGTTTCTAGCTTCCATACCCATAAATTGACCATCGGTGCTTCATACACCATGCCTTTATTTGATACCTTCACAAAGATGTTGATGGTAGAGCAATCAAAGTTGATAAGCATGGGGATTCTGAAGTCTTCTAAGTCTAAGGCTTTTGTACAAATCAAGGGAATCAAGGAAAGGGTTCGTACAAGAAGTAGAAATAGTGGATGCCGAAAACATAACAAGAGAAAGCACAATCAACCTCCTCACAAGAAGGCAATTCTTCATCTTCTTCCAACAAGAAGGGAAATAATTTTAAGAAGGATAGACCGTTTTGTGCATATTGCAAGAAGGATGGTCATGATGAGCATCATTGCCACTTTAAGCAAATTGATGAGTTGAAGAAATTACTAAAGAGGAACAACATTGATTTGCCAAATGCCTATAAAGTGAACGATTCATCACCTTCTACTTCAAAAGAAAAAAGGGCAAGCATTTGTGGCAACTACAAGTTCTTCACAAGAATGGATACTTGACTCGGGTACCACTCATCATATGGATTCTTCAAAGGAGCAGTTTTCTTCATTGGAGCCATCTAAGGTACCTCACATCTTTGTGGGAGATGATACTCACGTGGAAGTTGAAGGGAAAGGTTCAGTTGAGATGGATAATGGAACATTCAAAGATGTCCTTTATGTTCCTAACTTAAGTAACAATCTCCTTTCAATTACCAAATCGCTCACTATGGAGGCGGAAATGAAGTTGAGTTCCTTCCTGATTTAGTTGTGGTGAAAGTCTCAAGGATGATTCTTTGGTTGTAGTGGGAAAAGCTAATCACACCACAAGGCTTTATTCATTCTCCCACTTTGTGCCTAAGTCTCCTTCTTAAGCCTTGTTGACACATTCAAATTTACAAAGTTATGACATGAGCGGTTTGGACATCTTAATTACTGCTATCCTCAGCAGCTACGTAACAAGAACATGGTCAAAGGTCTACCTACAATCAATTTTTCTGAGGGCGCATGTTCAGGTTGTTCAATGGGCAAGCCTCCAAAAGAGAAGTTTGAAAAAGGGAAGACTTGGAGAGTATCAGTTGTTCTTGAGTTGGTTCACAGTGATGTAGCAGGCCCCTTTCTAGTGCCATCATTCAACAAGGCTCTCTATGTCCTCACCTTCATTGATGACTATTCTCGCTTTACCTGAGTCTACTTTCTTGGTTACAAGAGTGAAGTATATGACAAGTTTCTCGCCTTCAAAGCTCATGTTGAGAAGCAATTAGGGAAAGCGATCAAGGATCTACGAACGGATAATGGAAGGGAATATGTGAACTCAAGACTTATGGACTTTAGTACACTTGAGGGGATTGATCTTCAACATTCAATTGCATACACTCCACAATAGAATGGTGTTGCAGAAAGGAAGAATAGAACTCTTAACAAATTGCCTAGCTGCATGATTCATGCTAGGTCTCTTGATCCATCTTTTTGGGTAGAAGCTATAAGTTGTGCCAATCACATCCAAAAATGAGTTTCTCATAAAGCCTTCGATGGAATCACTCCTTTTGAGGCTTGGTCTGGTAGAAAACCGGTTGTGAAACACTTCAGAGTCCTTGGTTGTCCAACTTGGGCACACATACCTCCACAGAAACGCAAGGCATTGCGACCTCAATGTAGGCCTTGCATATTTGTTGGATATCTTGAAAGTGTTAAGGCATATAGACTTACGGATCCCATGACTCGTGAGATCTTCATAGAGAGGAGTGTTCACATTGAGTAAAGTTCTCCTAGTTTGGCCTTAACTCCACTTCCTTCAGACATTGTGGATAGTGATGTTAGTGACTTAGATAATGATTCTACCTCAACCTTGATTCGCAGGATTACACCTTTGCTCAGTCCAGTTACAATTGAGGATGCTTCATTTTCTTCCACTAGACCTCATTGGGCTCAATAGACTCTTGATTTAGCAGGTTCACTTGAGGGGGATCCTTAAAATAGTTGAAGGACAAGGTCACAACATCAGCAGCTTCCGCATGCATACATTGCAACAGTGATAGCTCCATGCAATTCGATAAAACTGGGTACACCTTGTCTTCCAGATACAACTTCAGGGGATGACTACTTGATAGTCATTGCAGGTTTGTTTGTGGAATCCTACATTGCATATATGGGAGACATCATTAATGACATACATCTTCTCTGTTGGCTAAATATTTTGCAAGTCACTAAGACTACAACTTGCAAAACGTGTGTTTTAGGCAGCAGTATGTGAGATTTCTCTCTCCTCTCAGCAATAGGGGAGGCTCCCTTCTTACTGCAGGTGGCT
>MU228019.1:632795-656944 GCA_018584345.1 Thuja plicata
TCATCCCTTCTAGAAGAACATAAAATATTATTTTATTGCACTTTTCTAGAAGCTTCCTCCTTTCCAACAATAATTAGTTGTGCTTCTAGAAGATTCCCTTTTTCCCATATAATATTATTTTAGTGACATGATTTAATATTTATTTTAGTCACTATATTATTTTAGTGACTTATGATTTAATATTTATTTTAGTCACTATTTAATTAAATTAATTAAATATAAAGTCACCTTTTAATTTTTAAATTATTTAATGACTTTATAAGAAATTAATTTAATTATTTCTCCTTATTTCTCCACTTAGCCTTCAAGGAATGAAAGGCTAAGAACTCCATTGAGAGGCTAAAAAGATGCGGACATTACAATGTTTCCTCTCCATGTTCCCTGGTTGGGTTGAACACTTGCATATAGTAAGCCTTTTTTTGACCGATGTATTTAGACCACATGACGCTCTAAAACTTCTCTATGACAAACATTTTTATGTCCACATTTGTATTAGGACACTCTTGTAGCTTAATATTCCATTTACCCAACCACTTATTATTTTTCTTCATCCATGTTTTCTTTCTACGGTTAAGATCCTCATCCTTCACAATTTTCGGTCATCGCTGGTCTTGCATGTTTTCAACCTTCTTTAAGTAACTAAGTAACTGAGTTATCGCTGAAGCTTCCAACGGAAAAGTCCCAGCTTCCGCTAAAAGGATATCATAAGGTACAAAGGTCTTAACTTTGACATTGCTTGTAATTAGGTGCTTCTGAATTCTCTCTAGCTGCCTCCAACCGCGATTTGACAGGCTACCACCCCACACCTTAGCCATAAAGGACCACCGGCGTGACCAACAAACCAAAAAGAGTTTTCCTAGTTTTCTAGTCCCAGAATGATAGTGGGAGGGGTGTTGCACAACTTAAATGACATCCGGTTATACGCGTACACTCCGTCTTAGACCACGAACGTGGTTTTCAATTTGTCCTTACAAATGTGGATTTGATTATACCTAGAGAACCCATCCATGAAAGTGTACATCTCATGCGCCACTACCTCCTCTATTGTGTTGTCAGTGAATGGAATCGGGAAAGGGTCCTTAATGGTGACCGCGTTAAGGCATCTAAAATCCACACAGATCCGAATTTGGTTTGCTTTTTTCTTCAACGAAATGACAATAGGCAAAATTCACTCACTTGTGTGCACTTTGAAAATGATACCTATGTTCAACATCTTTTTTGTTTCCTCTTGTACTTTGGCAACACAATTTTTATTCATTTGGTACGGTCTCCTCCATACGAGTTGTGCACCAGGTATGAGGGGAATCCAATGTACACACAGTTCTGGGGGTATTCCCTTTAAATCTTTGTACATCGAAGCAAAAACATCTTTATACTCCATTAATATTATGAATGCACTTGTCTTGAGTATGGGGTGCCAATCATCCCCGACCAAGATTACCTTTGGATTGTCTTCCTCTCCTAGGTTTACCTTTTGTATGTTTGGTTCCTCGTACTTGACCGCCTTATCCATTTTGAACCGATGGGCCAGTGTGTCATCCACCCTTGCCACACCCTCTTTGTACTCATCGTATTCAGGAGGATGGTGTAACTCTCCGTGTCGACTTCTTTAATTTCTAACATATTGCTTTCCGGGTGGAAGACTTCGTAGTCCTCCGTTTGCTAGTGTAACCACCCATTGAGGAAACTTGTTTCATCTTCTAAGCAATGTCCAAGTTCAAATATCCCCTCGTCGTTGCATTCCATTCCCCCTCCTTCCATGTCAAACTCCCTGCCTTTGGACTTTGAGTCTGATGAGAGCTCCTAACTAACCTCCTAATTCCGTAGGTCGATGACATACTTTCTTTCGTTACTCTAGATAGAGTGTTCTTTTTCTTGTTATGGTTTGCCTTTGCGTGATTAGCCAACCTCTTCTGAGGTGGGTATGATATGCCTTCTCCATGGAATGACGACAAAGTCCACGACGTGTTGGGTGCCAATGATTACCTTCTATGCCTTGAGCGTTCCAATTGGTTTGATGTTGTTGTCAGGAATAATGATATATTGTTATGTGTTGTTGGTATTTAGTTAGTCGGCCGAAGGATAGGTTGTGGGGTATAGTTGCGACGGTTGGCGTCGCACCCCTTCGGTCCAAATATATTGTATGTACTACCTTCGGGTAAAAGCATGATGTGCTTTACAGGCAATTGATATTACTGTGATCCTTTGTATACATGAGATTGATGGATTAATGGAAGAACTGGTTCTTTGGCATACATCTGTTATGTTCTGTGTATTTACTTTATGCATTTAACTAGTTTACCTAATGAGGCAAACATTTGGTGTCGTTGTCGTACAAACCTGGGAAGTGACAAAGACTGAATGGCATATGGAGGATAATGGGCCACCCTCTCGACAATGGTGGTACTACGAGGGATGACAACGGTCCTAGAGAACTCTACGAGGGAGAACACGCCTTGACGTTAGACTTCGTGATTCTGTTACAAGCGGCGATCAAGACTTATGTGAGGAGAGAGGTTGCACAGGAGGAAGTCCCGGAGGGTGCCGTGTGGAACGCTCTCAAAATAAGTCCGGCGGTAAATTGGTTGATGAACCATCTCCCTCGCTTGTTGGCACAAACATCCTTGGCCTAGAGGAACTGACGGGAAGAGATTGGGCAAGAACAACGACAGCAAATCCACCGTAACTATAAGGAGTATAACCACCGAGAAGAGGAGCGTGATGGGACTCGGCGAAGGCAAAGCAATAACTAAATTTTCAGAAGGGAAAGGAGAATAAAAGAGGGCACTCCCACATTGTTATGATTTTGTCATATTGTTGACATACATTGTACAAGAGTGATGAATTAATAAAATGTGCTCTTTTATATTTATCATGGTCTGTTACAATTCACGCAGGAAGAATTAATGCCTGATTTGTTAAATAAAGATAAAAATAGAAGAAAATACATATAGGAGTGTGAAGCCGCTCAGAGAGCTTTGATTCTCGAGCAATAGGTTGAAAGGAGACGAAGGCTTAGGCAATTGGCGGAAAATTGGCGGAAGAGCAACTCGACGGAGGCAAAGGCAACTAGGCTGAAGGTGACTGACACAGAAATGGGGGAAGGAGGGAGGATCTAATCTAGGAGACTCGACAACGGTTGGATCTTCTTGAGGAGACTCGACATCGGTTGAGGGATTTGTCTCTTACACCGCGCATAGAGGCGAGGGAGACCTAACAGAGTGAGGAAGAGGCCAAGGAGGGAGAGGACACCGGGGCTGCCAAGAGTGTCAGAGGGACATAGGGGCATGGTGCTCAAATACATCCTGTAGGTTCTAATCCATCTGGAAGAGGACAACAGCCAGCAGCAGCGGCGAGGAGACCAACCATGCCGTAGAAACAAAAACTACCGAAGTTCAATGGGGATGGGAAGGAGGATATTGTCCACCGTTGCCATATGTGTGAAACCATTTGGTTGGCAAATGGAGTTACTGATAGGATGAATGGGTACGGCAATTTCCGGCCACGTTGCGGGGAGTAGCCATCGACTAGTACTCCAACATGGACAAAACAAAGGTTAGTACGTGGAATGAATTACGGAAAGAGTTTCAGATAGAATTTTGGCTGTTGTGGGATGACAATGAGATTGTCGCCGAAATCTACAACACAAATCAAGGGAAAGAGGAGACGGTTTGAGCTTATGGTTCGCGGCTCAAGAAACTGGCTCAAGGAACCGTTGGGAAAAATGGATAGCCAGCTGATCGACGGGTTAAAGAAAAGATGGTTATTCGAGGGGTTAAAGCAATCCCTCCAGAAGAAAACGAAGATAGTTCCACCAACATCGTATGATGACGCCTACAATAGGGAAATGGATTTGGAAAGTGAAACAAAAACCTCCAAAAAGAAGGACAAGGACAGTTTGTCCAAAGATGACAACTCTTCCGAAGGGGGCAGCAATGATGGAGAGTCCAACAAGAAAGTGCAGGCCCTCCAGAAGGACTTGCAAAGGATAATGAAAGAATTTAAAGCTATGAAAGGGGGTTCTAGCAAGGCAGACGAAGGGGAACTCTGGTGTACGGAGTGCAAGTCCGATGGACACACAAAAGGCTCGTGTCGTAAGAAAGCCTTTTGTGATATGCCGGCTAGTGGGGCATTCTACAAAGGAATGTCCCTACAACACGAAGACAAGAAGCTAGCAAGTGCTTCTCACTCCGAAACAACCAACCACATCGGGTGGTGCAGGCTGCTCCCAAACAAACAACAATGCATCGTCGAGAGGGTACAGGAATAACCGGTGCGGAGGAACAACAATGATAATAATAGCAACAATAACAATACCGAAAGTTAGGATCAGTGCGATTCTCAAGGCCGACCGATGATCCAATGCAGAGCTTGTAGCCGGTGGGGGCACTTGGCCCGAGACTGTCCGAAAGAGGTGGCAACACAACTTTTATGCAAATGGTGCGGGCCGGGAGACCACGAGGAGGCCAGTTGTCCAAAACCAGGCATGAACTGGTTGGACATAGAGGAAACTATGGGGGAAGAAAGAATACTAGTCGTTACCTGTGCACAAACAAAACAAGCTACGTAGTTGGACCCCCACATGGAGAAGCAGAGGGTACATGAAGAAAGAGAGGAAATTAAAAGGGAGATGCGAGCTCGGAAGGAGGCACACAAGACTGCGAGTTCTTCTCGTCGGTCGGAGGCGGAGGAAAACATATTGAGACAAATCTCAAACATGGAGGTATCTGTAAGAGTTCAAGACCTCCTTCACACAATGCCTCAACTGAGGACGGTTTGGCTGGGCACTCTCTCCGAACCTTGTGCCAACACCACCCAATGCACAGATGTTCCTGGCGGGTCTACAATAGATCCCATGTTGCTGGTGGTGAACACTTGCAAACACCCGACCGTTGTTGAGATGAGCATTCTGGGGACCCTCACGGATTCCATCGTAGATGGTGGATCGGGGGTAAATGTCCTTCCGGAGGAAACATGGAAGAAGCTTGGGAAACCAACACTGTGGCCTCCTACTTTCAACCTGTTGGGAGAAGACCAATAGGGAATCAAACCCCTTGGGACGTTGATGGCGCAACAAGTCACCATTGGTGCGCAACCCTTTATGCTAGACTTTGTTGTGATCCCACTCAAGAAGGGTTACGATGCAATTTTTGGCAAAGGGTAGCTTATGGCGGCGAGGGTTACACACAACTACAAAAGAACACGTTGACAATGGAGAAGGGAGGCCGGAGGTTTGTCATCAACCTCCGAACACAAATGATGAGCAAGGAGCTTGCGTCCTCTTCAAAGTTTGAGTTTGACGGAGAGAGTGGTCGAAAGGATGAAGGGAGGAGCCTCATGGAACCGAACGATGAAGGGGTTTCGGAGCTGGACGAATGTTCCGAGGAAGAGACAGGATCGATGAATGGACTCTTCCATTGGCAGATGGAAGATTATGAAGTATTCCATAGCTATATGCTCCAGGTGGAGGAAGTGGAGCAAACAACAGACAAGGAAGCATTCCCGCCGGAGTATGAAGGATATAAAGTGGGGGAAGCTCGGGTGAACGAAACCCCAACACACAAGTTTGATATAGAGAGACCCATGAAGTCGAGGAACCATCCCTGAGGGTGACGAATCTTGGAGATGAGGCTAACCCGCAAAACATACTTGTAGGGGATGACTAGAACCCCGTTTTGAGGACAGTTGCATTTAAAATTTTTATGGAATACAAGGATGTATTCGAGTGGACCTATAAGGACCTCAAGGGCGTACCACCAAAACTATGTGTGTATCGGATTCCTCTAGTAACTGGAGCCATACTTGTACGGAAGAGGTCGTATTGGATGAACAAAAACTATGTAGCGAGGGTAAATGATGAGATTGAGTGTATGCTAGAAGCGGGGATCATCTTTAAAGTGCAAACAAGTCAATGGGTGTCCCCCATAGTGATCTCCCTGAAGAAAGAAGTGAACTAGATTAGAGTCTGTGTCGACTTCAGGTGCTTGAATGCGGTGACCATTAAAGATCCGTGCCCTATACCATTCACAGATACCATCTTGGAGGAGGTCCCTGGGCATGAAATGTACTTGTTCATGGATGGGTTTTCTGGGTACAACCAGATATCCATTGGGAAGGAGGATAAGTTGAAAACAACCTTTGTAGTGGAGGACAGAGTGTACACCTACAACCGGATGCCCTTCGGTTTGTGTTACGCACCTGCAACTTTCTAGCGGATAATCCTCCACATCTTTGATAAGATGTCTGTCAGAAACTTCAGAGCTTTTCTGGACAATTGGTCCATATTCAGCAGGGAGGATACGCATCTTGCGGCCCTCAAGGAGTGTTTGGAAAGGTGTCGGAAGGCAAGGTTGGCATTGAACCCGAAGAAGTATCGGTTCGTGGTGCCGCAGGGAAAGCTGTTGGGGCACATAGTGTGCAAGGCTGGACTAAAGACGGACCCTAACAAGGTCTGTGTGATCGTGGAGATGGAACCATCGATAGACATCACGGGCCTAAAGTCGTTCCTGGGCAACATTGGCTCTTACCGGCAATTCATAAAGAACTTCGCCCAAGTTTCTTATCCCCTAAACACGTTGATGTGGAAAGCAGAACCCTATGTGTGGGGGACAAAACAGGGTGTCTCTTTTGAAGAATTGAAGATGAGGCTGGTCGGAGCACCAATTTTGACATATTCGAATTGGGACAAAGAGTTCCACGTTCATTGGGATGCCTCAAATTTTGCAATTGGTGCAACCTTGGTCCAAGTAGGCAATCATGGCCTAGATCACCCCATTTATTTTGCTAGTCGATTGTTGTCAAGGGCGGAGAAGAATGATAGTACCACCGAGCGAGAGGCCCTTGGGATGGTGTACGCCGTGCAAAAGTTCAGGCATTACCTATTGGCAACACCATTCACGTTTTACGTGGACCACCAGACATTAATGTACCTAGTGAATAAACCTCTTATACAGGGGCAGGTGAGTAGATGGTTGTTGCTACTACAAGAGTTCACATTCGCAGTTATTGTGAGACCCGGGAAGAGCCATGTAATTGCTGATCAACTCTCTTGGATTAAGTCTGAAGAGCCGCCAGAGGGAGTGAACGACGATTTTCCAGATGCACACTTGTTCCACATAGCAATCCTGCCATCATGGTACAAGAGCATCCGAGAGTATTTGTCCATTTCAGAGTTCCCGAGGGACATGCCGCCGAATAAGCAATAGAAGCTGGTATTGAGAAGTCGCACTTTTCACCTGATTAGTGGATTACTTTACAAAATGGGACCAGACTCTGGCGGTGTGCTATGGAAGAAGAGGTAGAAAGTGTTCTCAAAGAGGCACATGAAGGGCCAGGAGGGGGACACATGGGGTTGGACACAACGACACAGAAGGTGCTGTTAGCAGGGTTGTGGTGGCCCACGTTGCACAACGACGCCATGGAGTGGGTCGTGGGATGTGACACCTGTCAAAGGGCCTAAAAACCCGTGAAGAGAGATTTTATGCCTCTAAATCCCTCCCATGCATAGGAGCTCTTCGAACGATGGGGCTTGGACTTTATCGGACCTCAAGGTGAGTAGGGCTCGGAGGTGCCGATACATTGTGGTGGCTATCGAATACATGATGAAGTGGGTGGAGGCCCGAGCCTTACCTGACAACTTAGTCTTGAGCACGGCTAGATTTATATATGAGCAAATAATCACAAGGTACGACATCCCGATGCAGTTGACCAGCGACAAAGGAGGTCACTTTGTGAATCTTGTCATTCGACTGCTCATAACGGAGTTTAAGATTTGTTACTTGCTGTCGAGGCCATACTACCCTTGGGCTAATGGCCAAGAGGAGGCAACAAACAAGATACTATTGTCTATGATTTATAAGTCCTGTGGGGTGGAGCGAGAGGATTGAGAAGAAAAATTACCCTCGGTGCTCTGGGCCTATCGAACAACGTATTAGGTAACAACCGAACAGACGCCCTTCCAGTTGATGTACGGGTAGGAAGCAATTGTCCCCGTGGAGTTTATGGTGCCAAGTTTAATGATAGCAATCGAGAATAGGTTGGGGGATATGGAGAGCCTTCGAGAGAGATTGTACAGTCTGAACAAGCTAGATGAGCGTCAGATGATGACGCAATGGGCCACGGAGATCGCACAATTAATGCAGAAGGCCTAGCATGAAAAACATCTCAAGTGAGTCCACTTCACTCTAGGACAACTAGTATTGAAGTATAATGGGAAAAATGAGATCAAGCCTAGAAAGTTTAAGATGAAGTCGCTTGGCCCATACAGAGTTCAGGAAGTATGGTGCAATTAAGTTGTGGATGCTGGATGGGAAGGAGATTCAGGAGGTGATCAATGGGTCAAATTAAAGCCTTACAACGAGAGGTGGAGTTAGCAAGAGGAGTGAAGGGCGACCATAGAGGCGCCATAGATGACTTCAATTAGGAAAATTATAATTTAAAAAAAAAAATTTAAAAAATTTAAAAAAGTTAAAAAAAAAAGAAAAAGAAAAGAAAATTCAGAGAAACAAAACATATGGTGGGACCACCATACGGTGGTGTCCCCGTGCGGCACATAAAGCCACATACCTCCATTTGGAGGCAACAAAAAGAAAGAAAGCGCAAGAGAAGAATAGAGTCAACCTTAAGGAGAGAAAACACAATGCTAAGGAGAAAGAAAATGCAACAAGGAAGTAATAAAACGAAAGAAGAAAATAGAAAAAAACGCGGGTCTTCCTCAATTTCACGACTGTACGGAAGAAGAGCATAGAGGAGAGAAACAAAAATTACGCAGGGAGAAGGGAGGAAAGAAGCCGTAGGGAGGAGCCGTACAACACTAAGAAGCAGTTATTCATTTATTTGGAGGGTGCAATCAAAAGACGAAAAGCCAAACCGCTACAGATAAATGGATTCAGCAGGAAAGCGGTGCTGGAAAGCACAGTTGCAGACACAGGCAAGTAGTTCGAGCAAGAGCATGGATAAAAATGCCCAAGTGTTACCATCCGGAGTAAACGTTGCAGGGAGAATGGATGCCAGTTCCAGCAGCGACAAGCAGAAGTTAAGGCTCAAAGTTCAGATGGTGCCAACTCCTCAGAAAGATACAGTTGCAACACAGACAATAGCTTTCGAGGGTTTGAATGGGTTGGAATGTCGGAAGTGGTGGCAAGATACACCCGACAATGATTTGGTGAAGAGAAGTTTGAGGACCGCGCAGGTGCAATGGCCAATACAGATGCCTGTATTTTGCATTAAGGTCTACGAAGGTGCACTGATAGCCATGATTGAGACCTTCGACAGACATTCCCGGGTGAGCACATTGTCCTACCTCGGGCGGGACGTGAGGTTTGCATTCACAGTGATAGAGTTTACCCAGGTGTTTGGCACACCAG
This sequence comes from Thuja plicata, assembly GCA_018584345.1. Taxonomy (NCBI): domain Eukaryota; kingdom Viridiplantae; phylum Streptophyta; class Pinopsida; order Cupressales; family Cupressaceae; genus Thuja; species Thuja plicata. Next base: position 642,161 of record MU228019.1, read on the forward strand.
GACACAATGGAAGAAAGATTGATATGAAGGCAAGGAAGATGTCGAGGGAAACAAAGGAAGTATTGGATTGAAATTGTATCCAGAAGCCTCACACCTGCAGAGCTAGATTCAGTGGCGAAGGCATAAAAAAGACGGGGGATGAAGGAGTCCTTGATTGTAGAAGGGCATTAGCGCTGCATTATGGATGTTGTAAAGAGTAGACATACAGGGTCGAGTCGTGCTTTTGATATCATGCTTCCCCAAATTGTGTTGATGAATGGCCTGATGAATGGTATAGTATATGATTGGGCTACATTGTTGGCGGAGCGGATAGACGAATTCATGACCCTACAACATAAGACATTTTATATGCCGCACTATGCCATTGGCCTATTTTTGGATGCCACACACAAATTCTAGCCGACCGACTAGAGGTGAAACTTGGTCCGTTGACACCTGGCAAGCCACCCATCATGTGCTGGAGACACTTGGACATACCAACAAGTCAAAAATAGCTTGTAGGGTAGAAGGGGCGGAGGCACGTCGTTTCGGGGTTCGAGTCAGAGGATGTAGACAGTGGCCGAGAGGAGACGTCTGAGAGCTCCAGTGACTCAGATGAGGGGGACAATCAGATAGCCGAGGATAATCCTGATGGAGTCCTATATTTTGCAAAATTTAAAATTGATCCTGCTGTATACGATGAAATGAGTGACCACACTGCACAAGAATCAGGAGATCATCAAAGAGAGACAGAAGATAATACAGAAACATTGTATGACCCTAGAATGGGAAAGTCTCATGTTATGCTCACTTTAAATGACAACTATAGGGATGTTCTGTATTACAGAGCAACAAAACTGAAAGTCTGCATCAAATTTTGCATTCTTGGGAAATAGTTTTAAAGTTTTCATTGTAAATTTGGAAGCCCGTGAAAATCAATGACCACCTGTAGCACTCATTTATGCAGTCTAAAATGCTTTCTTAGGATTTAGTATTTAAAGGGAAAATTCAATTGCCTGAATATTACTGTGATAACTACAAATTGAGAAAATATTCAAACTGGGCAGACTAAGGTACTGCAATCGAGCATTATATGGAAAGACATGTTCGATCGGAAAGTCAATTATCTCTAGTTTTCGACAATGGTAAAGATCATCGATGGAGAGTGTTAATTGCAAACACAGGTCAAAGGATTATGTAGAAAATGGGAGGAGCAGAGATATTGTGAGTGTTGTTTGACAAACAAGAGCCGGAGGTGTAACAGTCGCAACCGTAAAGCATTTTAAAATCCAAGTATTGTATGCATGATAAAGGAAGTACAGACGTTCTCGAACTTGACCATTGAAGTGCATTTCTGAAATATGAATGATGGATCTAAACATGCTCCAAATACAATTGAAACGTTAAAACATTCATTGGCGTCAGAATTGAGTCTTCTCGATAAAACTCTTGCAAGGCGGATTAACCCCTGAACATATTGTTCTTCTCTAGTCCCAAGTATCTGACGGGATTTTATGTTTTTTGCAGGATGAAAGATCACCTTAGAAACAAAGGGAATACACGTGGAAGATAAAAGGAATGAACCAGCGTCTATGTGATTGACTCCAAAACATTAGCGTTTCACCTTCTACTTGCATCATTTTGTGCGAAAATCACAGGAAGCCATGTAATGGGAGCGGCAGTTTGGATATTATATACGCCATCTGTCTTATCGGCATACATGCCCATGACTTATATAAGAAGATAATGTTGAAGACCTTAAGTTCGGTTTCTCTATACCGAACTATATTACAAATTAACAAGTGTTAGTTTATTTGTTATGAAATGATGCATCCTCTAAGAGGAAAACCATGTGTCTTTTGGTTGTCATATAAATATAAGATAAAAAATCGAACAAAAAAAAGAGAAAGATAACACTGAAATAGCCTTTTTTACTGGCAGATATTATACTGTTTTATAATTGAAACTTCCTCATTCGGCAAAGATGAAATACTGAACAAAGCACGTGGATAGTGAATTATTGAACATATTTCTATATGTGATTTTGAAATTGGATTACATTGAATCGAGCATCGGTAATGAGTGTCTTCATTGTATTTCCTTTTCTCGTATAACCAGTAAGGATTTCTATTTTGTCTAGTTGCATAAAGCTTTGGAGTTGAGAAATATTATATAGTTTCGTCCTTTATAATTTTTATTTCTATATTCTTTAAATAATTTATTTTCCAGATATTCGGATAAGATCATTTGTAGTATTTTAAATTTGATTATCACAGCTATCGTGAAATACTTCATAGTGTTCGAATCTGTGTCTAGTTTGTCTTCGTACTTAGGGAGTTAAAGTGCAATTTAGACTAATTTACAGTTACATAAATATATTTGATCTGTCATATCTGGATTATTAAATTGTTCATAAATTGAAGTGCTTGAAACTTTATAAAGTTGTACGAAATAAACTTATAATACTGACTCTATTGCCCTTTGAAATCTAGCACAGGTCTTTTATTTATTTATAATTCATTATCTATACGCTGGCAATTATTTCATATCTTTCCTTTGAAGAATTAGTATATTCGTTTATCTTCCAAATTCATAATTATCCTTCATTTTATTTATTCCTATATTTATATAGTCATTTGTTCTTGTTTTCAATCCAGAAATCAACAAGTTTGAAGTATTTAGTTTCTAAAATTATCTTCGGAGTTGCAAAGTTGGCATTGTGTCAACAATTCCCTTATTGCTGTGCAAATTGGAAGTATTCTGTTTATCTTGCCATCTAGGAGCTTTCGTCGCATTTATAGTTTGATTTATCTGCTATAAGCATCTTGGATCTAAGTCTTTTGATTTAGTATCAGGTGCACTTGCCTTGGTCTTGCAGAGCCAGAAGCGCAGGGAATTTGGGTTGTATCGATCAGTTTCGTCACGTTGGCCATAACCGGTTGGATATCCCACCATCGAGTTGGCAAGACGCGTAGGATTCCAATCCGCGGTTTTGGGAACCAATAGATCCTAGGGAGGTGGTAGTTGCCACAACTGCCTCTATACCTACAACTGCGCCCACACAGGTTCTGTTTACCCGACTGGTATTGTTAGACACGATACACTTGACTCCAGCAGTATTGGTGGTGACATCCACAACAATCCTAGCATTTGGCTAGATTTGCGCACCAGTGAGTATGGCACCTGTACCATCACCACCTTCGGTGCAAGAGTTAGTTTCAGTCGCACCACCACCTATGACACAGTTGGCTTCTTTAGCAACAGGGGTGTTGGGGGCCACGGTCGCCATTCCTGCTTTTGGTTAGCCGCGGACACTAGTGACCATAACTCCAGCACAAGTGACTGCAGTAGAGGCATTGCCTTCGGTGGAGGTAGCTGTGGGATCATCGGAGGCAACAGTAACCGAGGGAAAGGCTGAGTCTAGACCTGAGGAGGTGGATTGTGGCGATGTGCCTCGAGGTGAGTCGGAGAAGCCGCATTTGGAGGAGCCCCTAAAGGTGAGGGCAGGCCAGGTTCATTTGGATATGGTTGTGATAGATGCAGTGGTCACGATCGATGCCGAGTTATTGGATGATCCACCACCTGCAACTGATCCTTCTTCCATCAAGGCTATGAGCGCTTTACTCAGTAGGCGCTTCCAGATGACACCCTTAGCACCAATTGGAGCGACAGTTCTCTCTCCCCGATGGGATGTACTTCCGGAGGTTGTCGACTTGGAAGCAGAGGCCTCACATGCAGGGGACCACATTGAGCACTTGGCAGAGGAGGACCGTGTAGTGGACTTGGTAGTAAAGTCGGTCGTGCATTTGGCAGAAGGAGACTAGGCAGTGGGAGACACAATAATGCACTTGGCCGAGGAGAGTACAGTGGTAATAAACTCAGTCCCCGTGCGGTTGCCCGTGCATGAGGAGCTCATCACACCTTTAGAGCCTCCGAGAGAGCCAGTCAGGGAGGATGTTGAGGCCTACTTAGCAGACATGGTTGTACGAGGACATCAAGTAGTGGCTTCCGCCCAGTCTTGGGCTCTGGAGAGTGTTACCGGGGACTTGGAGCGGTTACTGACATTTGTGAGAGTTGGTTGCGCCATAGCCTTTGCAGCTTGTTTTGAGTTAGGCAGATGGCCAGCCAGAGAGATTGTAGAGATGTTGAATGCTTGGGCCGTCGGTGAGCCAGTGGTGGAGAGAAAAGTGGACTCTTGTCCGAAAGATAGAGAAGGCCTTCAGGGAGGGCTATTACACCCTAAGGCATACAAAGCATATTTCCGCAGGGCATGAGGCTGCTCGGGTGGCCGCACAGAGAGCTCGGGAGAAGATGGCCACCTGGTTGGAGGCACTCGAGGGAGCCTTGGCTCACTGTACACAGGAGTCGGCTAGCCAGCAGGCTGCTTGGGCAGTAGAGAGAGTTGAGATGGTGGCTCAGTTGGAGGCCGTCCGGACAGAGAGGGTAGCTTTGGAGGCTCGGTTGGATGAGGAGAAATCCTCTTTTGAGTAGCAGTTGGCGAAGGCCAGTGAAGAGAGGAGTGCCTTGCACCTTGGTCTAACACAGGATCGAGAGGAATTTGATACAAAGGAGGAGCTCTTGGAGGCAATTATGATGGCGAAGATAGCTTTGGAGCATCAAATAGTTGTGGAGCGGGACTTGTAGGCGAAGACACAACAGGTCTATGAGCTACGCGCTCGTTTGGATTCTTCAGTGATGCGGTGAGCCTCTTCAGGGATGCTCCCTGAGCCCTCTTCTTCTCAGTCATGGTTTTGTTATGTTTAGTTGCATACATTGTCTCCATTTTGTTGTAAGTTGTCGGATACGACTTCTTTTTTTGGGGGGATGATGTTTTTGGGAATAATGATATATTGTTATGTGTTGTTGGTATTTAGTTAGTCGTCCGAAGGATAGGTAGTTGGGGTGCAGTTGCAACGGTTTGCATCGCACCCCTTCGGTCTAGATATATTATATGTACTACCTTCGGGTAAAAGCATGATGTGCTTTACGGGCAATTGATATTACTGTGATCCTTTGTATACATGAGATTGATGGATTAATGGAAGAACTGGTTTTCTGGCATATATCTGTTATGTTATGTGTATTTACTTTATGCATTTAACTAGTTTACCCAGTGAGGCAAACAAATGTTGTGCTGGTGGGTACCTACCATATGGAAGGTTGGCGGCGAGAGTGTTAGCTTGCCGAGGGCCTTGTCTCCCCCGACAATACATTCATGCTGGAGCCTCTGTGCACGATAGTATTTGTTAGCTTTCGTCCCATTATTTCCATCTCTACCACGACAGGTTTCCTCCCAATTCCTACCGCTAGTAGCATCGAGTTAGTGGTGGGATTGCCTTTTTGTTCCTCCGTCGGCTTGCCACTATACTGGTTGATTGTGCTAGCCACCTTCAATTGTGGCATGGTCTCTGGAAGGTCCAAAACCCGTCTGAGTACAGTGATTTTCAACATTTGTCTCATGATAGCTTTTCCTGACTCTGACCGTAGGGGAGTACTGGCAGCATTGTGCGAGGTTCTTTGTTCCTTGTCCATTGCCTCTTCAATATCGACCTTAGCTTCCCGTAGTCTTTCCTTCTTCATACAAGGGTTAGGGTATGCCGCTTTCTTGGTCTAAAGTCTTATGATTGCCAATACCTCCTCATGGTTTTTTATATCCAACATATTTACTCCCTTTTGCTTAGGGCAGTCGGTGTCCTCATGGTTCCTCGGACTACACCATTTGCATAATAGACTTCCACTACCCTGCCTCCTCTGACAATCCTGCACGAAGTGACCCCACTCATCTCATCTTCGACATTGGATCATGGGTCATCTCTTCGTGTCATACTAGATTCGGCTTTTGGGTGTATTACTGTTGCTATTGTTGTTGCTGTTGTTCCCTCGCCGGTTGTTTTGGTATCCAACCAAGGAGATATTAGAGTTGGCGGGTGGTCTTGCCAGTAGGGTTGGTGGGGTCATCTACTCCCCTTGGATGAAGAACACTTGTGTGCTCTTGGTCTTCAAGTTGTATGGGCATTCCTTAATGGAATGTCCCAATACTTGATAGATGTCGCAAAAGGGATTTCTTTGGGCAATTCATCTTTGTGTGGTCTTCGACATTGCAATCGGTGCACCACAACTCCTTGCCATCCTCAGTACCTTGTTTTTCTTTTTTGGCCCTCAACTCCATCCGCGTCATGTCTCTTCTCAGGGCCTATACGGTCTTAGATTCTTCGTTGGTGCTTTCATCCTTGCTGTCATCATCGCTGACCTTATTACCTTGGGATGTTTAATTCACACTCTCGATAACCATTGCCTGATTATAGGCATTAGCGTAGGAAGAGGGGTGTACCACCTTCATTTTCTTCTGCAGAGAAGGGATCAATCCTTCAATAAACCATCTCTTTTTCAGTCCGTCGACTGGTTGGTTTTCCAATTCGCCAAGCAACTTTCGGAGCCTACGATTGTAGGCCCGTACATTCTCATTTTTCCTTGTTTTGTGTTATAGGTTTTTGCCACTATTTTACTGTCATCTTGTAGTGGTTTGGATTCTTCTTCGAATGCTCTCTTCAGGTCATTCTAAGTTGTTCAACACCCTCTTCGTAAGTTTGTGTACTATTTGATGGCAATTCCTCATAGAGTAGTAGGGAATGCCTTCAACCAATAATTGTGGTCTTCTTTGCCATTGACTTCCCATATTGTCACACAAGTCCTACAATGGCGAATAGGGTCCACTAATCCATCCCCTGTAAATTACAGAGCTTTTGCTTCTTTTTTGGGGTGTTCACCATCTTTCTGGCTCAGTTAGCACCATCTAGGCACTAATGAAGTCTCAATGATAAGAAAATACAATAAAGCAGTTGGAATAAAAGTATGATCTTTTTTTGACCCAATTGATCAAATTTGCTAAAGGTAAATAGATATTCAATATACTCCAAATTTGAATATTTCCATAGAACTTAACTCAAATCCCAAAGATAACTTCACACATTTCACAATAATAGTAAATGAAAATGGTACAAGTACAACATTGTGATAAGAAATATGTAGAAGCAAACTCAAGATGAGTATCAGTCAGCAACATTAGATTCTATTGCAATATTAAATTTGAGCATTGTCCAGAAAAAAGATGTCAAAACTCCTCACATGCATATTGAAATCATTTACATTCAAGCACTCTAAAATTCACTCCAAAATGACATTGACATGCAAATGAAGATTTGTGTAATTCCTAGGTGAAATCACTACCTAAGAATATGAGTGAAGTTGATAATATCACATTGGATCTAACTTCTTTGAGATTTCTTCTTTTTATTGATTCATTGAGGGAATAATTGAATATCAATATTCTTTCTTTTCATTTTTCCCCTCCACTACCTTTTTTGAAGTTTGTAACTCCGCTTTTGAAATTACCTCCTAATTAAGTTTGTAACTCCCATCTCCAATGATAGAGAAATAATAAACTATTCTTATGAGTTCCAAATGGCCTTATTGTGCCCCATTTAGGCAGCCCATAGAAAAATGAACTATTAAGTTGTCCTTCACAAAAAATTCTTTTAATAGTAGGACCAAGTTAAATTCTAGGAATACCACTACGTTTAGTTCCCTAACAGCACATTTTGTTTTAAACAAGTCATCCTTTAATATGTTATAACATAAAGTATGTAGGACAAACTAAAGTTACTATTTTAAAATGATTTCCCTTATATTACCAATAAGCCTATAGAGATTAAAATAATAGGCTTAGGTGTACTTGATTTTCTTTGGTCAAAAAGGGGACATGACACAATGGCACAAGTAACCAATTTGAAGATTTAATTTTCTTTTCTATGGCATAAGAAATCCAACCTAATACTGCTTTTGCTTACCTATCTCCCTATCAGTTGAGTTGAGGGCTCTCGATTTTGTAAATACCAACAGCTAGACAGAATTGAGAACTATTATTTAGTATCTCTCAACTCTTTGTCCCAATCAAATTGAGCCTCTTAACCTCCTAATAAAACTAGTTGAGGCACACCTTTTTAAGAGAATCAAACGGGTACCCAAAAATACTTAATTTTGCTAAGCTTTGCAAACTCAAACTATGCTTTGCTAACACCCAAGATGTATGGCATATCTTATTTTCTTAGAATTTCTTTCTCAATTCCTTTTTCAGTTATGAATTAATTTCTAATGTGCTTATGTTGTAAATTATTGAGTGGATGATTTCATGCACATTTATAGTGTATGTAGGAAGATAATTTTAACTCCCTATATATGTGAAAATCTTATAGCTATTCTCATTGAGATGTTCAAGCAAAGCATCTTTAAACCGGTTAACTATAAAAAAAAAGTATTTACATGATCATACACGATCCAGTGAAATAAAATTGATATCTAATCTCAAGTTGAGTTCTAGATGCAGATTGCAAGAGATTAATATGGAACACTCAATTCATAATAATATTGTCATTCCATCATAGTATAAAGTGAATTTTGTCATCATCTTATCCAAAATTATAATCATCAGTAATAGTGTGGATTATATAATATTACTTCATAGTCCCTTTAATTTTAATTCTCTATTGTTTTCTTTCCAAATCATTTTTTTATACTTGTTGAGTATTATTTTCAAACATAAAAAATTCATGTGATTTGAGCTTTTATAGTTTTAATACTGGTTTTAATCTCACATTGCTAGTAAAGCAACCCTTACTCTTTTTTTCTTCCTTCACAGTTGCCTGATATCACGAAACTTGCTAAGCGGTCTTAAGACATGCTCAGAGATAGCTAAATACATGTCCCACAGTGGGTCTGTTCTGCAATATGGTGATGTACGAACTCTTCGGTCTGATGGCAGTGGGAAGGCTGATTGTATTGATACACTTGTAAGTTTGCATTTCCATGTTCTTTGTATGTTTGTTGACCTTTCGACTGGTCCTGGTTTTATTTGTATGAGAAAATAATTTCAGCACTAAACAGGAGATAGAAGTTCGTACAAGATCAAGATTCTGGAGGAGGAGAGGAAGAGTGCGCAGATTAAAGTATACTTGGAAGTCTGCAGGCCATCCTTCAATCAGGAAAAGAATGGCAGATGGAAAAGGACAGCCCTGTAAACAATATACTCCATGTGGTTGCCAACTAACATGTGGAAAGCAATGTGCTTGTCTCCGCGGTGGAACCTGTTGTGAAAAATATTGTGGGTAAGACTATTTTTGAATTTTCAGAGTTGAAAACAACTGTCATAACATACATGAATGAATTTTTTATTACTTGTACTGAATTTTTTCTTATTTTGTTTTTTTATTGGTTGAAAGGCTTAAAGTAAACATTTTCTTCCACTAAAATTAATCGATAAAATTCTTTCAGAGAGTTTTTTTAGCATACCTATCGTTAGAGGAATATGGGTAAAGTATGCCAAAAGATATCATATATTTCATTATTCCACTTGAAAAATAATTATATTATTATAATTTAATTATATTAAATTATTATTAAGATATGATTATATTGTTATGTTTTAATCTAGTTTTGTTATTTTCTTTTTGTATTTCCATTAAACTCTTTACAAAAGAAAAAAAAAACTTGAAGTACCAAATTATTAATGTTATATGAGTATATTTTTATATCTCTATTAAACTCTTGACAAAAGCAAAAAAATCTATTAAGGCTGTATTTTTATTTTATTATCATATCATTATATTTTTATTTTATATTAAAGTGGATTTTATGTAGGGACACTTTTAATCCTCACAATTAATAATATTTCTAATCAATTATTATAGTATTTAATTATATTATATATTTAATCCATTGTAGAATTTTTTTTAATTTATGTATATATTTATTAAGAATATCAACATACTAATCTTGTAATAAAACTAATATAAACTTTTTAAAATAATAAAAAGTTGTTTTTTTCATGCATTTAAGTGCCACAAACATGTTAAATTAATCACTTCTACTTTCTATTGACAAAGGTTTTTGCATCCATATGTGAGTATGATACGCTTTTAGTGTAATAATCAAAGTCTTATTGTTTATGCATATTAACAGTAATGTTGATGACAATGATTTTTGAGCATCCTTTACATCAAATTATTTTTTTGGTTTTGTCAAAGTGCATCTTGCAAATATGAATTCTAATTTATATTAAACTTTGTTGTGTAATACAGCTTTGGTATTGCTATTGTTGTTATTGCCATCCTTCATTGCTTTCCATGCCCTTAACTCTTTTAATCTTTAAAATTGTCATCAATGTTGCAATCCTTCTATTTCCTTGTTTTATAGCTTTTCTCGAGTGTCCAATTCGAAGTACTTTGAAAAAATATTAAAGAAGAAATAAGGTAGTAGCCACTTATAAAGATGAGCTAAGTAGCAACGAAACTAGATATCTTTATAGTGTCGTTTCTATGTTCAAAAATCATAGAAACAAAGAGACTTGGGTGTTTCAATTCTTGTAAGCTAAAAGGTCAAGTAGAGTAGTTGAGTTACAAAATCAGGGGAAGTTACCAGTTTTTGCACTTCAGGTTTTGTGTTCTTTATAAAATTAATAAGTAGCTTAATGTGTTGTACCTAGGCATGCCTTTGCCACACAACTTCATCAGACTATGCAAACATAAACAAGGGAATATATATATACAGGTTTACGCTAACTATAGAATAAGCTAACCTAAGAACTTGAGAATACAGTTTTTGTTTTCATTATGATGACGTTATTTTATTAAACCATTATTTAATTTTAGCTATCAATTAGTCTGTCCAATTATGGTGATAAAATACACCCTGTGTACTAAGGGGCTTGGGGATCTATAGAGCTCCATAGAAATTTTAGCTTAACATTCATTTTTTGTAAATGTTCTATATTGTTAAACTGTAAGATTTTTGGATATTGTCCTGGCTACATTTTGGGAGTATTACTTTAGAACCTAAAACTAGCCTCATTATATATGTATGTAGATTTATCATGTTGCTGCTAGGGTTTGAAGTTCTCTAAGTTGTTTGTGTACATATAAGTGTGGCCACGCATTGAATTGAAGAACTTGCCACTCACATTAAAGTATTTTTAATTTTTTAATTTTGGTTTCTTGTTAACATTTTGAGGAATTATTTGTTTTTCATTTGACATTGGTTTTAAACTTTTAAGTGCTTCTTGGTTACAATTACATATGGACTGCTTTGGATGGCATGTGCTAAGGCTTAATTGAGGATATCTATGTTGTATATCGTACATATTGTTTGAGTTTCCAATATAGTCCATTTAAGTTATATTTATTGTTAATTGATTTGGAGTTCTCCTTTTATATGCTTATATTTTAATGTGGTATTATAAGTGCAGGAAGTATTGAAACATATATATTATGGATTCATGACTACATTTTTAAATGAGCATAAAATATGAACTGTAATGGCAGAATAGATGAAGAACAAGGAAAGAGTAAGTGGGACATTCAGATGATGGATGGGATCTTCTAGAAGATGGATTAAAACAGGAAAATATTTAGATGGTGAACTAGACTAAAGATTGGGGTCAACTAGTTAAGAATCAGAAACTTATTTTGTGAATTGTGAAATAAGCTAGATCAAAATAAAAATGAAAAGAATTAGAAATATTGATGTTTTGTAAGATCCCTGTCTAATTCTGATATATTCTCATAACATGATCCAAATGAGAGTACACCCTGTTTATAAAGCCTCTTTAGGTTGTTGAAACCAGCGTTACAGGACTCTGCGAGTCCCGAGGCGAGTCGGGTCTCCAAAGTCTAACTAACTCTAGACTCGGACTTGCCCGAGTCCAGCAGAGTCCAGTCGGACTCACCGAGTTCGTGGACTCTCTGGACTCACCGAGTCCCGAGCCCAGGACTCTGCGGCGGCAGTAGTCATAAAAAGTGTAAAATAAAACATTTTTTATTGATATTTGTTTTCTTTTTTCGGTTTATATGTTATGTCTTTGACCTAAAAAGGTCATTCTATCACATGCAAACCAGGAGAGGAGAGAAAAAAAGCTTGAGAGCAGAGTATTGGGGTTTTAGGAAAAAGATTGGCAAATCGATTGACTCTCATAGATCGATTGTTGATTGTTTGTGCAAGTTTGTATCTTGCATTCACACATTGAGAGGAGCTAAAAGAAGCATTTGGAGGAGGCATCTACATTAGAAGAGTTGCATTTCCATTATTTGATCAATTTTGAAGAGGTAAGTTACTACAGTGCCAAATCTACAGAGGATTGCAATTCGTATCTTGAACCAGCCATGTAGTGCTTCAGGATGCGAACGCGATTGGATTATGTTCGAGCATATACACTCAAAGAGGCGCAACAGGTTGGCAGTGAAAAGGTTGAATGATCTTGTGTTCGCTCATTACAACCTTCGCCTTCGTCACAGATAGATCTTGGGCATTGACACATCTATCAAATTAGAGGAGGTTGATCCACAAGCAGAATGGAACACAGAGATTGATGATCCTATCTTCAGTGACGAAGACTTGGAATGGGTTGATCAAGTGGATCGAGAGGCAGAGGCAGTAGCGATGGCAGAGGAGGCTAGAGCGCGAGGAGACCCAGTGGATGACCCTGAGGCTGAGCTTGAAACTGAGGGATTTGACTTCGAGGATGATGAGTATGAGGATGGGGATGAGGATGCCACTGAGGGTCAGCCTTAGACACAGGGAGAGAAGATGGCTGCACAATCTTCCATGACCTATCTTAGGCGTACTCGTAGGAAGACATTGGGATAGGCTGCTATGAGCCTAGTTTTGATATATGTTTTGAACTTTTGATTCCATGGATTTCATATTCCATGAATATTGTAGACATTGGACAGTGAAACTATTTATATTTCAGTTTCTAGTGTGTTATTTAGTTTAACAGTTTATAACTTTATACTTTCACGATCTATGTAAAGTTGTAAACTTGTATATGTGTGCAAAGTAGCTTCTATTTATTTCATTTATTGTGTATTTGATGTTAATTGACTAAATGATGCATGAAAAATGCTTTAAATCCTTAAAAATCTTTGAATTTCTTGGGTTTATCGATTTACCGAGTCCTTGCCGAGTCTGGCTGTCGAGTCTGAGTCTGAGGCCGATCCGAGCTTGCCGAGTCCGAGTCTTGTAACTATGGTTGAAACACATCCGGAAGCAATGTGGGATAAAAGTTACTTTTATTTTATTTTCTTCCCCAAAGCGGCTATATGTTATAATTTAAAGTTGATATTATAATAAAGTTACTATATTAATTTAAACTACCCTATTGCTCCAAAAATGACTTTTTCATTAAAATAATGATAATTTGACACACAAGGTCCCTGTTTTATGTGCCCAAGATTTAAAACTTCTCATCCTGGTTCCAATGAGCTATAACACTAGGTTCTCATTAGACAATTTTCAATAAAATAACAACCGTAGTAAATTTAATTAAATTATAGCCAATAGTACACCCAACTTGCAAAAATGACCGAAAAGCATCAAAATTGAGATCTGACAGCACAGGAGTGATACAGATGATGAAAGATGATAAACGAGCTTGACTGGGTGACTTCCAAAAATAGACGCTCCCTCCAAGAATCTTAGAGCCCAAACCAGAAGTCAAAAATAACATCTGAAAGCATCATTTAACTCCTATAAACCATCCGAGCTCATTGGAAATATCAAAACACCCCTAGAATCATGCTGACGCAAAGTCAGAATGCCAACAATAACTGCATTGCTAGAGGACCCAAAAACATGGACATTACATGTTTTGCTTGCATAAGTACAAATGCCTATGATAATTCATATCCCTCATCATGAGCATTTGTTTGTCATTCTACTATTTATATATTATATGTAAGCTTTTATACAAACTGCATGATTGCTAAGACAGTTTTAAAACTAAATGGACATTGCACTCATTGTCATGTGAGGGATTGGATGACAATCATTACCATGTGATTTCCAAAGTTTTCTTAATGCTATTGACACATCACTTTTAGTGCATTCAGATGTCAATAAAAAAATGTTATTAATACTTGATATGTCTATTCAAGGCATACAAAATAAACGTGTACTTGTGGAAGGGGTTTATTATCCTTATTGGTTATCTTTTTTAAACCTCGGTAAACCCCCTCCCCCCAACAACATTTTCCTTGTGTCTATAAAAACTCGTGAGTTTAACTTGTTAAAATTCGTGGAGCGAAAAAAATGGAGTACTCGACAACTTGGAGGGTGCTTGTAGAGTTTGCAAACCATGATTCGAATATCTCCAACCTTGGTTAGGGAAAATAGTCTCACTACCAAAATCAGCAATCCCTCTAAGGGCTTGTTTGGGTACTGGAATACCATATCCTGGATATGGTCAATTCAAGAAGATGCTGCAAATTTGTCATGTCCCCTTTTTAGAGACATGTTCTTTCATGATGGATTTGCCTATCATTGACTCTCGTAGGCAAATGGTTTGGAGAGAGAGTCATTTTGCAGATCAAATGGTCATATTTGCTCTTGAAGAAGTGATTAAGAGATTATATTTTATTATTATGTGTTAGCGGGGCCCACTTGTTATAATTTTAAGTTGAGATTGCACTTTTTATATTATAAAGTTATTTTATTATAAAAGTGCATTATAATGGGATTTTATAATGGATGCTTCTAGAGGTTCTTAGTAACTTCTTAGAAAAGTGAATAAATAGGGGGCTTGGGCTTTCATTTGGACATGCTTGGATTTGGGATTTCTTCTACTTCTTCCGTTGTGGAGCAATTTGTAGTCTTTTGGGTCTGCAAATACTATTCGATCTTTGGGAACGATCACTCCCCTAGATTGGCATAACTGAGGTAGTGAAATATCTACTGAAGGGTTGCAAGTTTGGAGATGGT
>MU228019.1:673238-697937 GCA_018584345.1 Thuja plicata
GTAAGGGTTAGAAATTCAGTCAATTCTGTAACAGTCATTGCATAAAATTCAGTCATTGTCTTTTATAATCAGTCATATGAAACATTGCATATCTCAGCTAGAACCGATTGTCTGAGACAAGGCAATCGAAATCAATCCATTCTATAGGATTCTAGCATTGCATACTTGTACTAGTTCAAGTGCCAAATCATTGCAATATCTGAAAGTTGTTAAAATCTGAAAGTTGTAACTGGCGACTATATTGAACGCATTAATATAATTGGCACTGTTTGTATCATTGAATAGTGTGGATTTGTGGCTCAACAATTATCCCTCTTAGCATTTTACATTATAACAGTACTATTCAGTTGCACGCCAAGTGTTTGACAAAATTCCTAAGTTCAGCATTGGTAGTTTTAGTGGCCTTTTTAGTAAGGGTCATTACATGTATTGCCTCGTGATGCTAAGGACCAATGCATGATTGTAGAGAAATTTGCAGATATTTTTGACCCTATCATTGCATTCTTTCACCCATGGAAGCTTACCAATATCCTCCAACATGAGGTCAAGGCAATGGGCCGCACATGGAGACCAAATTGTTTTTTGGTGCCTGTCTATCAAAAGTTTACCTGCAGCAATTTTAAATTAATTAGAAATTTAGATGTGATAGAAAATTTTAAATACACTTTTGGGAGCCTCTCCGTCAAAACTTAAAAGTTTACCCGCAGCAACATATCTTGTTGCATTATCCGTCACCACCTACACCACATTTTCTTCCCATGCCTCACGTATGGCTTCCTCAATAGCCTCACATAAGTATGTGACATTAATCACATGTGAGGAAGCATCAATGGACTTCAAGAACATGGTGGATCCTGAAAATAAAGCAAAATAATTATCAATGATAATTGATCAATCAATAAATCAAAATTTAAATTATTCAATGTATTTAGGGAAGTAGAATGATCAATCTCTTGCATAGGAAACAAGAAAATTTAGGAGTGTCCAATTCCTCCTATCTTTCCAACCATTTGTCATGATGGTGCAACCCTTTTGACTCCAATACTCTCAGTGGTCATCTAGCTCAACTTTCATATTAACAACCATTTCTAACAAGAGGAGGCCAGTTAACTTAGTATCAATAGGGGATTTAAACCCCGCCCCATAAATCGTTACAACATCTATCATGCCTTGCTAGTAAAGAGATTTGTCACAAATAGATTATCATTAGACAAAGCAAAGTTCAACTTCAAACTATAAATTTTAAAATTTAATTTTAAACTTAAAGCAATCAAATCAAAAAGAATTACCTGGCTACAATAAATGGAATGTTGCAACAATACCAAAACTTGCAAATTTGTTTTCTTGCAGCATCCTGGACCTCCTTGTTCCAACCCATGCTCTCAAGCGAGGGCTGTGCACCAGGAGTAGTGCATGGCACAAAATAATTGTCCAACTTGGATCTCCGGACTCTAGGACCAAGGGTAACAATGGCACTAGGAGGAGCAGAAGCAAAAGCACTAGCACTAGCAGAAGCACTAGAATGAAAGGGAGGCATGGAAGAACCCTGTCCAACACAGCCTACAGATGTCGATGCGGATGAATGGGACCAATAACATTTAGCTCTTCCAATTGTGTCTTCTTAGTTTCCTTTTCTTGTTCAAATGTTTTGTGATGTCCCCGAATTAGCAGGTTTTGGGAACCTGAATATGGTTAACTCACTAGCGCGACCCTCGTGAGTTGACAGTTTGTTTTGAGGGTCTCAGCGTTTAGATTCTATTTTTGGACTTTCTATTTTTGGACTTACTATTTATAGTAAGTCAGTTGGAGGCTAGTTACTATTTTTGGCAATGCAGTTGAAGACCAGGTTGATCAGCTATTTTTACAGTGGATGCAGGAATCGTCATCGGAGGCATAATTAATATTAATTAATGACAATATGTTATTAATTAATAAATTGACTATAGTATTATAATAATAATAACTTATTATTATAATGCTTTTAGAAGTTGACGTTTTGAAGACTGGTTAACTGGAATTGGTTTTTAGAAACTCTTGCATTCAAGGAGTTATATATTCGGGCTTATTTGTGAAGTTGATCATCGAATACATTTTTATAAAAAAACTTGGTTGTGAGAATTTTCTCTCTTATCTGAGCCCTTGCTGATATATAAGGGTCAAATTGGTTCTGGAAGACTGATTCTTCCTTGAACTGATAATCAATTGGTTGCTGATATATAATCAATTGTGTCTTTCCTCCTTACTTTTCGACTGTGGCCAGAGGAAAAGAGGTTTTTTATCAAATTTTGCAGGCACATTGAGGGTGCAAGATTATTTTGAGATTTACAGTCTTATGCGAATTAATTCCAAATTCAATTCGCATGGGAAGGCAAGCGAGTGACGGCTGGGTCACAGTGAAATTGGTGGCATCCAGGGTTGAGTCGCCAACTCCATTCCGTGTCTGCAAACGGCAGTCTGCAGGCCGCGTTAGAAGAGCTTGGTGAAGGCCTGTGAGAACACGCGGGTTACCATAGTCCCGCGCCATTAATAGGAGGCCATGACCTCTCTACACTAGCACACGTCAATCAGGGACCCCCACCCATAATTACAAGCCGTAACCATCAGAGATAGCAGGCCACGTGAACAGTAGAAGGCAGCCGCCAATCAAATCCTTCACTGGTGGAATTGCATCATTGCGTGGGAGACAAGAGCTGGGAGCTGACGCATCATTCCAGCCATTACATAAACAATATCAGGTTCCTCACTTATTATTGCAAATAAAATTAAGTAATAAATGTTAGCATTGTTTTTTCAAAGTTCTAGACTGAAGTAAGAAAAGTTGAATGTATGGAAATGTCCATTTTGAATTGATTGAATAAATACAAGAAGGGATTGTTCTTTGCTAGTTATATTTTATTTGAAGGGAATTTCTGGTTAAGTTTCAGTAGAGCCAACTGAGGCTCATCTCAGTGGTATCAGAGCGGTTCCCTGCCAGCCTTTAGGGAAATCGGGTCCAGTTAAATTTTATTATTTGAGGGAATTATTTATGGCAGACGACAGGAGATTCATTCTTGGCAGACATTATTACAGGAGAGGCAATTCGCCTCCACCAAATGTGGACGATGCAGATATCCAGTTTGGTACGGTGCTAGGTGGGGATAATAATACAGGTGGATCAGCAGGCCGGGCTAGGCCCACTGAGGCAGATATAGACAGAGAGGCTAGGGAAACCTTCATGAACTTGGCTGCAGGCTAGCATCATGTAGCTGATGTATTACATGAGCTTTCTGACACATTGAGACGGTTCTCTCTTCCTAGAGGCCAGAGCAGGGAGAGATCACGTGATGCTTTTGTCGCATCACATCGGTCACGGGTTGATGACCGGCACAGAGATTATGAGCCTCGGACCCCGAGACATGATAGAGCTGACTGGACAGGTGATAGGAGAGATCCATTCAGGCCCCAAGGGCCCAGATTTATGAGACCAGAGACTGACTCCGCCAGTGTTGATGATGAGAGTGCCCCTTTTGCTGACGACATAGTCTCACACTACGCCGAATGGGATGCCCTTCCTCCAGCTTTGAAACAAAACTTGAATTTTGACCGTTACCTGACTTAGAAACGAGAACATACTAGGGGAAGACCTGTACAAGATAGGCAGAGGACGGGAAATAATGATCTAAGACAGGTAGCTAGCAAAATGACGCTAGCACACTTTGATGGCAGCGGTAGGGTCACTGCTCGGGCTTGGATCCACAAGCTCGATACCTACCTTGCATTGCGTCCAATGACTGAAATGGATGCTATTAGATCTGCAGTTTTACACTTGGATGGATCTGCACAGGACTGGTGGTACCACGGATTGAGGTCACTACACCATGGTCGGATTACTATCTACCAAGAGTTTGTGGATGGATTGATTGAGCGCTTCGACAGGAAAGACCCCGAGGTCTATTTCAGGGAGTTGGCTCAGTTACGTCAGACGGCCAACCTAGAGGCCTACATTAGTGATTTTCAGCGCATTTCAGTGATGGTGTACGACATCTCAGAGCAGAGGAGGGTGATGCTATTCCTAGAGGGACTAGTTGAACCACTACGAGGATGGGTTAAATCCATAGATCCCCCATCACTGCATGAAGCCATGAAGAAGGCCAGAGACCTCAAGGCTTCTGCACCCAGGAGACAGTTTGCTGCAAGGCCTTCTGGACCACCTTATGATAGGACAGCCCCAAGAAGGGAAGAGAAATCAGATTCTAAATGTCCTATGGCAGCACCCTTAGATCAGGAAACACTTAATGATTTGAGGAGGAAGAAACTTTGTTTCTACTGTTGGGGCCCGTATGATGTTACTCATAATTGTCCTATGAAACCCCAGGGTAAGCACAGGATGATGGAGTGGTTTTACGATGATGAGGATGTTCCCGAGTACACAGAGGAGTTGACTGATGAGGGACAAGCATTCAGGGAGCTGAGGGGTACACAGAGGAGGAGGGTGATACATCACACCTCAAGGTGGCATATCTTTCCAGTATGAGGAAAGAGGGAGACTTCGGTCTACTGGCTGGATAGGGAGTGATTGCTCTTCTTGATACTGGAGCCACTCATAATTTTATTGACTCTCATTTGGTGACTCGCAGAGGTATCAAGACAGAGGAGTTCGTAGGATTGAGAGTACAGGTAGCAGATGGTTACACTCTAAAGTGTAACACGATGGTGACTGATTTACCAGTCAAACTGGGAACTTATGCCTTCAAGGCAAATTTCTACGTAGTGGATATGGGTGGTACAAATTTGGTTTTAGAGATGGCCTGGTTACATACCATTAAGGACATCTACATCAGTACAGAGAAGATGGAGATAAGGTTTATCTTAGAGGGGAAACCACAGGTTCTTAAGGCCATCAGAGAGGAGGGGCTCAAGCAGATTTCACTCAGGCGAATGCAGCGTTTAGTACGTCATGAGGATGAGGTGGATTGGGCAGTAGAGTGTAGGTTGATGCCATCATTAGACCATGCAGATAAATTCACATATCACCCGGACATTCAGCAGTTGAGGACTAAACATGATAAGGTGTTTAGAGATTTACCTACGGGTAGACCTCCGGATAGGGGAACTGAGCACATTATAGAGTTGGAGGAGGGCACCAAGCCCGTTATGATCACCCCTTACAGGCATCCAAAACGGCTGAAAGATGAGATCGAAAAGACAATACAGGAGTTACTCGAGATGGGGCACATTAGGCCGAGTAAATCCCCTTTTGCTTCTTCAGTTGTCCTAGTGAAGAAGAAAGACGACACCTTGCATATGTGTATTGATTATCGGATGCTAAATAAGAGAACTATTAAGAACTGATACCCCATTCCACGGATTGACGAGTTGATTGATGAGCTGCATGGAGCACAGTGTTTCTCGAAGATTGATTTGAGATCTGGGTATCATCAAATCAGAGTTCGAGAACAGGATATAGAAAAGACAGCCTTCAGATGTCACTATGGGCACTTTGAGTTCCTTGTCATGCCCTTCGGTTTGACGAATGCGTCGGCTACCTTTCAGTCCACAATGAACAGGGTATTCCACAGCCAGCTGAGAAGGTTTGTACTGGTTTTTTTTGATGACATCCTAGTCTACAGTAAGACTTGGGATGACCATGTGGCACATCTAGACACAATACTGAGTATATTGGAGAGGGATTCCTTATATGCCAAGGAATCTAAGTGTGCGTTGGGAATGACGGAGCTGCTTTGTTTGGGACACATCATTAGTGCAGACGGTGTGCATATGGATCCTGATAAGGTCCACGCCATTTTAGATTGGCCCACGCCAGAGAACCTGACACAGGTGAGGGGGTTCATTGGATTATGTGCTTTCTACCGCAGATTTGTGGCGGGGTTTTCTAGACATGCTACCCCCCTTATAGACTTGACATGTAAGGGTGCTTTTCACTGGACATAGGCGCAGGAGTGCTTTGAGAGGTTCAAGGTTATTATGACTACTTGTCCGGTCTTGGCACTTCCAGATTTTTCGAGACCCTTTGATTTACACTGCGATGCTTCAGGAGAGGGTATATGAGCAGTGTTATCCCAGGATCGTCATCCCATTGTTTTCGAGAGTCGGAAACTACGTGGTCCTGAGAGGACATTTAGTGTGTACGATAAGGAAATGTTGGCTATTATGCATGCCTTGGCCAAATTCAGGCAGTACTTGGTAGGAAGTAAATTCTGCATCAAAACCGACCATAATAGTCTGAAACATTTTCTTGGGCAGCAAGATCTTAATGAGAGGCAGCAGAAATGGGTGAGTAAGTTGCAATCATATGACTTTGATATTACTTATATCAAAGGAACCCAGAATGTGGTGGCCGATGCTCTGTCTCGGAGACCCCACCTTTGTTCACTTACCGAGGTTTTTGAGGCTTGGAGGCATTTGATTCTAGCTGAGTATGCTAGGGATACATGGGCTACAAGCATTATTGATGGCAGTATCCAGGATGATCGATATTCCCTAATGGATGAGTTGATCATTTATAAGGGAAGGATTTTCCTTGTGGCAGGATCAGGAGTCCGTGAGATTGTATTCCGGGCTTTCCATGACACACCTATGGCAGGTCATCCAGGTTTCTTTAAGACCTACAGGCAGATTCGGGAGAGGTTTACCTGGAAGGGACTTAAGGGAGATGTTCAGCGATATGTTCGCGAATGCTCTGTTTGTCAGCAGAACATACAAGAGCACACTTACCCCGCCGGATTGTTATAGCCACTCCCCATTCCTGAGCGGAAATGGGAAAGTATTTCTATGGATTTCATTGTGGGGCTACCCAAAGCCCAAGGACGGGATTGCATTTTCGTGGTGGTGGATAGGCTCATGAAGTATGCACAATTTTTCCCTATCACCACTACTTATTCCGCAGTACAGTTGGCCGAGTTATTCTTTTGGGAGGTGTTTAGGATGCATGGCTTACCCCGAAACATTGTGAGTGACCGAGATAGTCGCTTTATGAGCCACTTCTGGCAGGAGATCTTCAGGTTATGTGGTACAAAGTTGACACCGAGTACCAGTTATCATCCGCAGACCGATGGCCAGATCGAGATTGTCAATAAGTGGGTGGAAGGCTATTTGCGGAATTATGTCTCCTCACAGCAGAGGGCTTGGGTTAAGTGGATACATATGTGCGAGTATTGTTATAACTCCACATTTCACATGAGCATACAGATGTCACCTTTTCGTGCCTTGTATGGCTATGATCCCCCGACTTTTGTGGATTTTCTATGCTGTGACAGCAGGGTGCCCAGCGCAGGAGAGTTATTGCAGGACAGCCAGGACATTATGAGGGCATTGAGGGACAATATACAAAGAGCACAAAATGTACAGAAACAGTATGCGGATCAGAAGAGGACAGCTTGTTCTTTTGAGGTTGGGGACATGGTTTATCTTATGCTGCAGCCTTATAGGCAGTCTTCTATCAAGAAGAGTGGGGCCGAAAAGCTCATGCCGCGGTACTATGGGCCATTCCGGGTGGTTCGACGTGTTGGAGAGGTGGCTTATGAGCTGGAATTACTTGAGGACAACAGAGTGCACAATGTGTTTCATGTTTCGCGCCTCAAGGAGGCCTTAGGCAGAACTGTGACTCCTTCTGCTGTATTACCACCCCTGGATGATGAGGGGAAACTGGAATTGATACCAGAGGCCATTTTGGATATCCGTGAGAGACAGCTGCGCCGGAGAACTATCCGGGAATACTTAGTCAAGTGGTAGGGGTTACCTGACGAGGATGCCACTTGGGAGGCCGAGGATATTATGTAGCACCCTGGATTGTGATTGCTTGAGGACAAGCAATTTCAGGGAGGGCGGACTATGATGTCCCCGAATTAGCAGTTTCTGGGAACCTGAATATGGTTAACTCACCAACGCGACCCTCGTGAGTTGACAGTTTGTTTTGAGGGTCTTGGCGTTCAGATTCTATTTCTGGACTTACTATTTATAGTAATTCAGTTGGAGGCCAGTTACTATTTTTGGCAATGCAGTTGAAGACTAGGTTGATCAGCTATTTTTACAGTGGATGCAGGAATCATCATTGGAGGCATAATTAATATTAATTAATGACAATATGTTATTAATTAATAAATTGACTATAGTATTATAATAATAATAACTTATTATTATAATGCTTTTAGAAGTTGACGTTTTGAAGACTGGTTAACTGGAATTAGTTTTTAGAAACTCTTGCATTCAAGGAGTTATATATTCGGGCTTATTTGTGAAGTTGATCATTGAATACATTTTTATAAAAAAACTTGGTTGTGAGAATTTTCTCTCTTATCTGAGCCCTTGCTGATATATAAGGGTCAAATTGGTTCTGGAAGACTGATTCTTCCTTGAACTGATAATCAATTGGTTGTTGATATATAATCAATTGTGTATTTCCTCCTTACTGTTCGACTGTGGTTAGAGGGAAAGAGGTTTTTTATCAAATTCTGCAGGCACACTGAGGGTGCAAGATTATTTTGAGATTTACAGTCTTATGCGAATTAATTTCAAATTCAATTCACAGGGGAAGGCAAGCGAGTGACAGCTGGGTCACAGTGAAATTGGTGGCATCCAGGGTTGAGCCGCCAACTCCATTCCGTGTCTGCAAACGGCAGTCTACAGGCCGCGTTAGAAGAGCTGGGTGAAGGCCCGTGAGAACGTGCGGGTTACCATAGTCCCGCGCCATTAATAGGAGGCCACGACCTCTCTACACCAGCACACGGCAATCAGGGACCCCCACCCGTGATTACAAGCCGTAACCATCAGAGATAGCAGGCCGCGTGAACAGTAGAAGGCAGCCGCCAATCAAATCGTTCACTGGTGGAATTGCATCATTGCGTGGGAGACAAGAGTTGGGAGTTGACGCATCATTCCAGCCATTACATAAACAATATTAGGTTCCTCACTTATTATTGCAAATAAAATTAAGTAATAAATGTTAGCATTGTTTTTTCAAAGTTGTTCTAGACTGAAGTAAGAAAAGTTGAATGTATGGAAATGTCCATTTTGAATTGATTGAATAAATACAAGAAGGGATTGTTCTTTGCTAGTTATATTTTATTTGAAGCGAATTTCCGGTTAAGTTTCAGTAGAGCCAACTCAGGCTCATCTCATGTTTCTAACTGGACATAACAGAAACGAACTGCCTCAGCAGTTGCTTTTTCACATGGCTCAACATCATTGCCATGTATGCCGACAATATGGTATTTAAATCAATTGATGCCAGCATGATTAATTTCTTTACACAACGTACATTTTGTTTGATTTCTTGGTCTACCAGGTAACTCTTTAGTATATTTTCAAGCCTCATCCTTTTTACCCATTGGGAGAAATTAATGTTTTCAAAACGTGAAGGCTGCTGCAATAAGACAATTTTACAAACAAATTACCATTTGCGCATTGTATTTTATAAAGTTATATACTAATAGAAAAAATCTGCAATCTCTACATTTGTGCATTTTTTTCTTGAAAATTTTCAAATTTCAAAGGAAGAATTTAGAAAAATCAGCAAATCCTACATTTTTTTTAGAAAAATTTGTAACTACATGTTTGAATTTTTTTCTAAAAACAATCTAGGGTTTGCTATTGTTCTATTTCTCTCGTTGAAGTATGCAATTTATATTTTAATAGAAAGCGTTCAAGATTTGGGAAGTTAAAAAATTTAATAAAAAAAATGAAAAATCCATAAACATACAAAAAAAAACGAACAAAATCTACAAAATTTAACACTTACCTCTTTCAAATGAGTTAAGAAGTCTTGGAACAACTGCTATGGACTCCTTGATGCTCTGAGTGCAAGTATACCGCTGCCCCAATGTGATTTGTGGAATCTTTTTAGCTCTTCTTCCCTGCTGGTTGCAAAACTATGGCCTCTTGTTTTTCTTCCTATCTCTCACTTTTCCTCTCTTCTTTTAGTAACAAGCAAATAAGACATGTTTTAGGGTAATAGGGAAAATATTTGTAAAAAAAAAGTTGAAAAAGTTATAAATTTTTTTGTTTTTTTTCACTACCGATGGCGTGCCACACGACCGAGTCATGACCCTTAGACTCGGCGAGTCAGCCACTGACCCACTAACTCGGCGAGTCACGCGGGTCAAATGGTCTGACCCACAAAGTCACGGGTCAAGGTCATTTTGACCCGCCCAACCTGCCTCGGCTCGCCAACCCCGACGACCTGCACGAATCGGGATGAGTCCTGGAACATTGATTGGTACACAATACTTTTTCTTGGATTTCACAGTTATCTCATTACAAAAGAAGGCATACAATGCACTCCTTGGGAGGGGTTGGCTAATCATTGCCAAGGCAACCCATAATTGGAAGCAAAAAATACTCTTGATCGAGAGTGAAGGGAGGAAGTATGTCATTGACTTGAGGAATTGGGTGGTAAGAAAAGAATTGGCATCCTTCAAATTAGAGTCCGAAGACGGAGAGTCGGGTATGGATGAAGGAAGCAAAGGCATGGAACCAAACGATGAAGGGGTGCTTGAGCTAGAAGATTCTTCTAAAGATGAGACTAGTTCCTTGAATGGATTATTTCACTTTAAATGGAGGACTATGAGGTATTCTCGTTAATGTGTAATTTCCTTGAAGCCATAACTCTTTATGAAGAGCAACTGATGAAAGTGTGTAAAGTTATGGGCGATACATTTGATACTACAAAGAGGAGAATATCTATTGCATCAGAAAGTCAGAGGAAATGAAATAGGGAATTTGGACGGATGGAAAATGGAAAGAAAAAAATATTGAAGACTCTATAGAGACCATTGTTTAGTTTATACTCTTGGCGAGGGTATATTTGGTTTTGGTAGAAATGGAAGACAACCTTGGCAAGATTTTACTTTGTCAAGAACTTGGCAGTACGAAGGAGAAATAATATTGCACCGATGCATATGAATCATTGGAGGAGCCACCCTATACGGATTCTACAGTTTCTTGTACGACCTCTGCCAATTTCTTACGATACAGAGTTCTGGGATTTTGCGCACTGTACGACATTGTTCGTACAATGTTCTAGTTTTTTCACGCAACATCTACTGTACGAAACCTTTGTACAACACTTGCATTCTCTCGTACGACTTTTTGATTGGGTTCTACATCATGTACTATACCACAGGTGACTTTTGTCTTCCGTATGACCCCTTGCATATTGTCCCATACGACATTTTGGTTTTTTATCCTAGCAGCAGACTTTGTATTCCATACGACGTCTCCAATCTAGTATACGGCTTCTCCAACCCACTACACGACATCTCCAACCTACTGTACGACCACTCTGGTTACTCACATTGTATTTCGTATGGGTTGTGCTTGTAGTCGTACAATATTGTCATTGTTGTACGTTGTACGGGTCAATGTCGTACACCATCGTTTGTTCTATTGTGCCATACGACCACATGGGTGCCAAGGCAACACAAACTCTTGACATCTTACATGCACAGTTCTCTTGCCACATACAGATACAATGGCAGACTGTATGGAGATTGGTACGAACGAATCATAACCTAGTATGACAACTTGTAGTACAACCATCGATTCTGAAGTGGAGAATTTGACTTGATCAAAATTTTGGCATCATACAAATTTGAGTTTGCATAGTACAAGTTCATTGTCTACACTCTTGTCATTAGTCTTACTCAATATTACTTGATGTATACTTGTTCGTCTGGAAGACGACTTTCTCTTTTGTGGGGGATGTAGTCAATGTACAATGCCTATTGTTATGTTTGATAATATTGTTTATTCCACAATATATTAATTGTCCATATAATGTTTGTTGTCACTCTTAGGTAGTTGCAAATGTCAGTTGGTTGATGGTTGTGCTCCTCTTGTAAACTGTTACGTCCTTTAAATATGTTTTGTATTGTCAAGGAAGGTAGAATGGTATATATGAACTGTAATCGTTGGCCAATCATCTTTGGTATTCTTCTCTATAATTATTTCATGAGCAAATAAACACATATTTTACTCCTTTTTCTGGTATGCACTACCATCTTTATTATTATTTCAGGTATGTAATTTTTAGATATAGAAGTAAATAAAACTTCTCATTTACAGGTGATCAAGGAAGCTATGAAGACAATCGAATCAGATTATTTACATCTACTCTCAGATCGAGACCATCTCCTCAATCTCACAAAGAAGAACTCATTGAGTAGATATCAATCTGTTGATCTTTTCATCCAAGATTGCTTAAGATAAACTGTCAAACTCCCTCTGAATCTGATATCAATCTTCTGAGCTCCTTGTCCAAAGTTACCTCTGAAGTGTCAGACTCCCTCTGAATTTGATATCAATCTTTTTTTCCTGCAAGAGCATCCCTGGAAAAGATCAAGGAAAATAGCTCTTATAGTACGTATAGAAATACAGATGAGAGAGAGAGACTACAATGAGTAGATAAATGTAATATTCAAGGATAATAAATACTTATTTGCGCATCAACCTCCTTGACACAAGTTGCTTCAATGAAGGTCCATATACATCAAATTAGAAAACACCTTCTTAGATTATTTGAGAGACATCTCCCCTTTGAATCATCTCCCCACTAAGGATGGGCATTGGTTATTATTCCCCCCCACAATGTAAAATTTCCACTCTTATATTGTTGAACAATTCTTATGTCTTCTTGTGAAATGACTTGATTGCTCCAAGAGAGGTGACACTATAATTAATGCTTGCTTTCTAGAAAGAGACACCCTTCTTTGAATACGTGCTTCTTTGTTAATGCTTGACCACGATCATAAAAAATTAATATATCTCTTTAATGAAAGTCACTACAAGGTCTAACTAATCATTATGGAAATCGCTGTGTATACTTTGCAAATTCATCGTCCTCAACCTCTTACTAAACAATGCTTCTTTTCTTTAATCAAGTGACTTTATTCAAATAGCAGTGCGTAAATTATGTCTTCAATGAATCGCCGCGTTCAGGAATGACATAGTTGCCAATATATAATCACTGATGTTTGCTTCTTAACAAATCTGCTACAATTCACTTGACCTTATTCTTTGCACTTGGCGTGGACAAAAGTCTGCAACACAACTTCACTCAGTGGATTTCACATAGACCTGTACACAGTCGGTCACAACTTTTGAATCCGACACTCTCAAATCGCTCTGGTGAGATTCTTTGAAATTTGTTTATCACCAACATATCCAAAATGCAGCAAAATCCAATGGTGTATTTGTGAGATATGGTCCCCGTACCGAGACTATATTTTCTGAGACAATCACACTTTCACTATCAACAAATTACTCTCTTACATTTGCAGATGGGCTCTGATACCATGTTAAGTTTTAGGATAGCTGCAAATGTAATAGCACTTTATATTTTCTGTGTTCCAAATGCAGCAATCTCTCTTCCATTTATATTGAGGACGAGGCAAGGAGAGATATGTTTCTTCATGGGACATGTCTATCCATTATTATGTGATTAATATAATGATGATTGATTATGTAACTACATATATATATATATATATATATATATATATGTATAGATATATATATACACACATATAATATCTCTGAATCATTATTATATTAATTTCTCCTAGTACTATTTTAGATATATATCTATATATATTATATCTCGCATAATATATATATATATATATTCATTAGTCTCAAGATTTATCAGACAGAAGCTACAAAACATCAACAACTCCATTCCAGCCTTGGAGAACAAGCATATGTATGGGTGGAGATCTTGAGGTATTTGGAAATGGAATTCCAACTCATGGTTGGATTCTAACCTGGAGCTGGAATTCGATTTCCAGCTCATTGTCGGATTCTTACCATGAGTTGGAAATCTTCCAAGTCTCCCAAAAATGTTTTAAGGGAAAATAATTGACTCTTACCTTCTTTTTAATGCATTGTATTACATTGTCAACCGATTTTCCTTCATGTTAATTTTTCTCTGTAATGTCCCGAAGGCAATCTCGGCCCCAAGGCAATCTAGTGAAGTTGGGTTGTACCGTAGGCCCTCTCTGTGATATACCGTATGCCCTGTGAGGTACCATAGGCCCTCTTTGTGATGTACCTTATCCCTGTGTTGTATCCGTAGGCCCTCTCTGTGATGTACCGTATGCCCTATGTTGTACCATATGCCCTATTTTGTACCATAGGCCCTCTCTGTGATGTACCGTAGGCCCTCTCCATGATGTACCGTATGCCCTGTGTTGTACCGTAGGCCCTCTCTGTGATGTACCATAGGCCCTGTGTTTTACCGTAGGCCCTCTCTGTGATGTACCATGGGCCCTATGTTGTACTGTAGGCCTTCTCTGTGATGTTCCGTATGCCATTAATGCATTCGCAATGAATAACAGAGTATGCAAGAATGATCATATACCAATTACTAAATTGAATCGCCAGAGATTTCACAAGGTTCACACATGTAAGAAGAAATTCAGATTCAATAATGATAGAGCTTCAGATTATATCAAATAGCTCTGCAATTACAACGTTTTGGACACAGAGCAAGCAGAATAGGGTGAGAAGTTACTCCCACCGAAACTGCAGATACCAAATAGGGAGGGTCTTTCACCTTCGAAATGGTATACAACAGAACTCCAACTCAAATTCACAATAAAAAATAAAATATCTAAATTGCATCCCTACAACAAAAAACTAACTTGGCCTTATATATGGGCTCCGAGAAACTTCCCGAAGGATTACAAATGTGCCAACACGACCGAGACATTACTAACTAATAAATTAAAAAGGGCCCGAGAGATTATAATATTAAGCTTCGGGGCCATACACAAATAATACTTAATTAAATTATTTTAATTGTATTGGGGACATTACAAATACTCGCTGCCCAGAGATCTGTCATCGAAGCTCCAGGATCCCAATCCAAGCGCGGGCGTTGATAGCCGTATCCACTGAAATCTTCATGTTGCTTTATCACCGCCTGAGCACCTTCTGTAACCCTTCTAGATTCAATGTTGTGCAAATCTCCAATAAGATTCCACTGTGCCACTTTGATATAAACGTTGTCATGCTCGGAGTCGTCAGGATCCCACGAAAGTTAATCTTCAAACACATTGATGCCCGTATCCTAAGCTATCATGCCATTATGTCAATCAATTGCTTCCCAAAAATGATGGTCTAGAATCTCAAAACTCATCTCCACCTTGTTCTTCCCATGTAGATGCCACTCTCTCTGAAAAACAACGGTCATGTTGGCCGCATGTTCTACAAAAGGAAGAACTCCATACTCAACAAGCTGTAGAGATTGCTCCTGCAAGGGATCATCGGTATAGTCTCCATCTCCAAGAGTTTAATCAACCACTGGTAGCGCCTTCTCACTGATAGAGCCCACATTTCCATTAAGTTGTGTAAAGAGCCTGCCTAGCTCTAACCCTCAATTAACACCAAATTCTGATTTCTCATAAATTTTTCGAGCTCTTTTGATATTTAATGTTGAATTTGGAGTACAATACTTTTAATTTTCAATTTTCAAATACAAGTAACCATTCAAAGATAAATTACAAAGCATTAAATAACAATGATAATTAAACATTACGCTTCCCAAAGTAATGCATTAAAACGTGGAACGTTTTCATGCTGTTCTGACTCCCTGACTTGCCACGGCTTCCTCTCTAACTCCACACAATGACTGGCCACAGCTTAGTAAAGAGTTGGCGGCTGCTCTAAATGTAATCATACCCTGAACTGAGCTGCCGTAGCCCTACACGTCTTTCCAATTCCATTTGCTGAAGCAACCAGCAAACATTCGAAACTCTTCATCATTTAATACTCTCACAATTCACCAACATTTGCTGCTGATTCAAAATGCATAAGACAATCAAGAAATTTACAATTTCTTGCTGTAGAATTTAGACAAACCCTTATCTACAAGCTCCCAATTCGAAAATCACCAAGAATGAATGAATAGCATAATCAATAATCGAATTCTTCCAAGAGCCTTTATAAAGTCTTCCTCACAAATCCATCCCTAACTTCATCTTCACACTTTTCACTTATATAAAGACTATGCTTTATGTGCACATTTGAAATATAATAAACTATTATATTTCTTTCCACTTTAATGAGGAAAACAACCCTTTCATTAAAATAACAATATTCTGACACGTAGGGTCCTTGTTTTATGAGCTCATCATTTAAAACTTCTCAACCCGGTTCCAATGAGCTATAACACTAAGATGCCCAAAATACAGTCCCAATAAAAAAAGCAACCTTAGCCGATTTAATTAAATAATAATAATAATTCACCCGTCTTGTGAAAACAACTGAGGAAGTATCAGAATCAAAATCTAACAGCACAGGAGTGATCCAAATGATGAAATATGACGAATGAACCTGACGGGGTGACTTACTAAAAATAGACGCTCCCTCCAAGAATCTTGGAGCCCAAACTGGAAGTCGGAAATAAAATCTGAGAGCATCATATAACTCCTCTAAATCATCTGAGCTCCGTGGAACCAACTGTTGACTTACTATAAATAGTAAGTCCCTCAAAACGGGGCCACAACCCACAACAGGGTCTTCTAATCACCAGTATTAGCCTACAAGGACCCAATGATAGGCTAAATCCACTAATCTCCAATGCTCACTCAAAACAGGGACTTTACAGTCCTCCCTTCCCGAAATTGCTTGTCCCCAAGCAATCCCAAAAAACAAAACACAGAAGTCCACCCGGATCCCAAGGATAGAATGGAGTAATGTCCCTACGATGACCTGCAAACTCCTGTGATGAAGTCACCATCCACTGAGCTAACCAAAACACACTGTCATCATGCCAACCATAGCTGTCTACACAATCTGTAGTGCCAAACTTGTCACTACCTGGATCCCAGTAGAGATGAAACTCACAGCCATCCATAACAAGTAAGAATGGATAACCAATACCATCTAAAAGATCAGAGCTCCCTGCACACTCTGCCAATCTGCCATGTGTGCTCTCGTAATCCAGATATCCATCCACTGTAAAACCATCCTAGATGTATTGACCCTGCAAGTCCCCTCCTGCTAGCTTGCAGTAACCAACCCCATCAACTGCTGATGGAGTTAACCCATCCCCAGAAAAATGGTATAATCTTGGAGCCAACCCACACCGACGCGCAAACAAGTCCTCAACTGGTGGGTCAAAAGAGAAATGATGAGCGCTCCTCACTATGTAATCATGGTGGAAGACTCCAATCCCTGTCAGAGGCTCATTAAAATCAAACTGTGAAACAAGAGATGGCTCCAATCTCTGACTCTGAAAAACTGGCTGGGAAGGATCCTGGGTAACCCTCTCAGCGAACCCAACCACAAAATATCGATGAGGAGCATTGTAGTCAAAGTATCTACAATTCTCCCCACCAAAAGCTGAATACCGCGAGATCCCCGGATGAGTGTACCCTCAGAAGCTCTAAAAAGACCCTCCTGCAAAATCAGACTCTCCAGCAAGTACTCCATGAATGACTCTGTGCAGTAGAAATTATAAGAAGCAGCATCAACTTGCTCCCCTGCAATCCACAGTTGATCCCTTTGAAACTGTGGCGCTACCAACTGCCTATCACTATCTGCTGTATAAAAAGGAGGAATAGATTTGCCTTCCGACCGAAGGAAACAAATCATCATGAGAACCAAATGATACCCTGTCCATGTCCTAGGAATCAAAGGGAGTGGTGTCAGCAACTGGCACACAACTCTCGGACAAATCCACACAGACTAAAACAAAATTCCCCAAAACCTGCTTTGTATCATCTGTCATCGTGCTAACAATTGGAGAACCGGATACCACAAAACTCTCTCTACTATCCTCCACTGATGCACTAACCTCCTCTGCATCTACTGCATCTGTCTCATGGATGGATGTAACTATGTCCCCAACACATCCATCACTGCCAACTGTGGAAGTTGACTCACCACCAACCTCTACTATCTGCAACTGAACTGGATCTACGGCTAGTAAAGACTGAATCTACTCCAACTCCACAGTCACCTCTCCCAACTGCAACTGCAAGCCCTGAAGAGCCAACTGAGTGCCCTCTAAAGCCTTAGAAGTCGTTGTGAGCTCCTGAGTAAGCTCACTCACCTCCTCCTCTCTGTCAATTAGTGCCTCATATGTCGTACTCCCCCACTCAACTAGGTGATCTCGATCGACTACCAAAAGTAAATAACCCTGTCTCAAAATCCTGACAGCCTCCCATAAGGAATGAATCTCTGTCAGGGAAAGGTAGCTACCACTGTGCTCATTTGTCATAGGAGCATCCCAACCATAAACAACCAACAACTGACGAGCGACATCGCAATGCTCGAGTAGAAGAAATGTCTCTCTCACTGGCTCTCAATTGGCTAGTCACATGATGACTCTGCACAACGGGTCTCCTATGCACAATCTCCACTGCACTGTCAACTCACCACCACTGAATGACAACGTTGAGTCAATACCCAAAGTCGGATATAGAAAACCAAACACACTGCAGCCCACATCATCCTCACACTCAACATCAGAGGTATCCGCGATGCTAGTATCAACATCGTCTATCTGAGGCCTCTCTGCTATCTCTAGCTGCATACATGACTCAACGTCCTCACGTGAATCCTCTACACTGTGTGATGATCCTATGCCACCTGACTCATCTGTACCACTCCACTCTTGAGTGTCATCAGTGGGTGACTCCATGTTCACATCCTCAGTATAGGAAAAAACTACAGTCTCCTATATTGACTCCAAATTGCGACAACTGTCATAAACATCTGAGCTGTCAGAGCTCAAATACTCCTCGCAGTCCTCTAAAATAACACGGTCATCCATGGTGTCACAATCCCTAGTGGTATCTACAACATCCTCCACTCTCACACCATCCATGACATCAACAACAGGCTCAAATAAAAGTCTGGTGTCCCGAAAATCAAACCCTGTATCGCTGATACTGCTCCCAACTAATGCAAGACTGCCATCAATGGTAGTAGACATGTCATCAGCCTGATCCGTGTCACCAACTCTGGTAGGCTCAGGATGCTGAAACTTAGTACCACTATCTGCCATATGGTCAAGCACATCAACATGTCCCTGTAAAGAATTTCCACCCTCAGGCGTGCAAATAGGACTAGTGGCTGGTCCACTAAGTACATGAACATCTCCACCAAAATCAGCAGTTGCTGAAAACTCATCATGGAGATCTCTAGATGTCTCACCTGTATAATACTCACGTCTCCCCTCATATCTTCTCTGTGAAGAGGACCTATTGAACAAAGAAACCAAATAATCTTTTGCCCTATCGACAGTTGCCAGATTTAAAAGTTGTGCATTTAATCTTTCCAGTGTTTTCCTTCGTTTCTCCATATCCTTAACTAAGGCATTTGTTTATTTTCTTAATTTAGACAAACTGTCTAACTAGTTTCTATGAGTTCTAGATTTCCTATATCTGTCCATGACTGCGCAAAAAACCAGAGTGCTGATCACTCAAGTCAAACAATCAAGCCCAATAAATATCAACCCCACAGGATGGCAGGAAAACTGCTCTGATACCATTGCAAAGAGCCTGCCTAGCTCTAACCCTCAATTAACACCAAATTCTGATTTCTCATAAATAATTCGAGCTCTTTTGCAATTTAATGTTGAATTTGGAGTACAATACTTTTAATTTTCAATTTTCAAATACAAGTAACCATTCAAAGATAAATTACAAAGAATTAAATAACAATGATAATTAAACATTACACTTCCCAAAGTAATGCATTAAAACTTGGAACGTTTTCATGCTGATCTGACTCCCTGACTTGCCACGGCTTCCTCTCTAACTCCACACAATGACTGGCCATAGCTTAGTAAAGAGTAGGTGGCTGCTCTAAATGTAATCATACCCTGAACTGAGCTGTCGTAGCCCTACACATGTCTTTTCAATTCCATTTGCTGAAGCAACCAGCAAACATTCGAACCTCTTCATCATTTAATACTCTCACAATTCACCAGCATTTGCTGCTGATTCAGAGTGCATAAGACAATCAAGAAATTTACAATTTCTTGCTATAGAATTCAGACAAACCCTTGGTGAATGATTGAATAGCATAATCAATAATTGAATTCTTCCAAGAGCCTTTATAAAGTCTTCCTCACAAATCTATCCCTAACTTCATCTTCACACTTTTCACTTACATAAAGACTATGCTTTATGTGCACATTTGAAATATAATAAACTATTATATTTCTTTCCACTTTAATGAGGAAAACAACCCTTTCATGAAAATAACAATATTCTGACACGTAGGGTCCCTGTTTTATGAGCTAATGATTTAAAACTTCTCAACCCAGTTCTGACGAGCTATAACAATAAGATGCCCAAAATACAATCCCAATAAAAAAAGCAACCTTAGCCGATTTAATTAAATAGTAATAATAATTCACCTGTCTTGCGAAAACAACTGAGGAAGTATCAGAATCAAAATCTGACAGCACAGGAGTGATCCAGATGATGAAATATGATGAATGAACCTGACGGGGTGACTTACTAAAAATAGACGCTCCCTCCAAGAATCTTGGAGCCCAAACTGGAAGTCGGAAATAAAATCTGAGAGCATCATATAACTCCTCTAAATCATCTGAGCTCTGTGGAACTAATTGTTGACTTACTATAAATAGTAAGTCCCTCAAAACAGGGCCACAACCCACAGCAGGGTCTTCTAATCACCAGTATTAGCCTACAAGGACGCAATGATAGGCTAAATCCACTAATCTCCAATGCTCGCTCAAAACGGGGACATTACAAGTTTATCGATGAGTGTTGGCCCGATGAAATTTGTGCAAGCATCTTCTTCACCTTTTTGGTTTCCTTGAAGATTTAAGTGTTCTCCATTTGACGGGACAATTGTAGTCTCTTGCTTGTCCATATCCTCCTGGGGTGAACATGTGAACTTGTCTTTATCTTCCTTTGATTAAGATTGAGTTCCTAATTCAGGATCCAACTCTTTTCTTTTCCTTACATAATATCTATCAAAGGATTCAGTGGCCTTGATCTCCTCAGGTTCACTTGGGTATTCATCAAAGATTCTAATAACCTCCTCATGCACAAGTATACTTTTTCCTGACAAAACTAGATATTCTTGAAATGTTAGAAGATCCTTCTTCTTTTAATATTTCTATACCACTTGGCGATTTTAGTGGCAGCAATTTCATTATCCCTTTCTTCTATTCTTCCATTTATCTAATCGTCCCAAGCATTCCACGGGCCCGAAGGCGATCTCAGTCCAAAGGAAATCTGGTGAAGTTGGGTTGTACGATAGGCCCTCTCTGTGATATACTGTATGCCCTCTTTGTGATGGACTGTATGCCTTGTGTTGTACTGTAGGCCGTCTCTGTGATGTACCGTATGCCATGTGTTGTACCTGTAGGCCCTCTCTGTGATGTACCATAGGCCCTGTGTTGTACCGTAGGCCCTCTTTGTGATGTATCATATGCCTTGTGTTGTACCATAGGCCCTCTTTGTGATGTAGCATAGGCCCTGTGTTGTACCGTAGGCCCTCTCTGTAATGTACCGTAGGCCTTTTCTGTGATGTTCCATATGCCCTTAATGCATTCACAATGAATAACAGAGTATGCAAGAATGATCATTTACCAATTACTAAATTGAATCGCCAGAGATTTCACAAGGTCCGCACATGTAAGAAGAAATTCAGATTCAATAATGATAGAACTTCATATAATATCAAATAGATTTTCAATTACAATGCTTTTGGACATAGAGCAAGCAGAATAGGGTGAGAAGTTACTCCCACCGAAACTGCAGATACCAAATAGGGAGGGTCTTTCACCTCCGAAATGGCATACAAAGAACTCCAACTGAAATTCACAATCAAAAATAAAATATCCAAATCGCATCCCTACAGCAATAACTAACTCGGCCTTATATATGGGCTCCGAGAAACTTCCTGAAGGATTACAAATGTGCCAACACGACTGAAACATTACTAACTAATAAATTAAAAAGGGCCCGAGAGATTATAATATTAAGTTTCGGGGCCATACACAAATAATACTTAATTAAATTGTTTTAATTGTATCGGGGACATTACATTCTCAAATCAGGTTTTCTTCTCCATGCATACCAAACTTGTTTCAAAGCAGATTTCCTCCCCATGCCTATCAGATTTCATGCCTTTCAAGGATCAAAACTTAACTTCCCATCAATCTTTCCAATCCTTTCATATCCCATTTTCAATTAAGGCTCACTCCTTGTTCAAATTTCTAGTCTTATATCAGATTCACAAACCTCTCTTTCAGATCAGATTCCCAACTTTGCTTCAAAGCTAGATCCAAGGCTTCAGATGTAGTTCTCTCTTTGAGCTTAGCTAAGTGTTGCATGGAGATTGCAATCTTGCCATTGTGAAATCAGAGCAATGTCTAGCTTTTAATTGAACACCTTCATCATTGTGCCAATCATGATTTGACCAAGGCATGTGATTGTTCATGCCGAAGGAATTCTATTCACAGACAGATCAAGATTTCCCCCCCAAGTGTTGGGTCCGTACTGGACAACCCTATTCCCTCTATGATTCGATTCTTAAATGAACTAGGACTTGGGTCTAGATCTGTTTCAAACTTAACTCTTCAACCCGGAGACTTCAAGATTGCTACCAAACTAGGCCAAACTACTCTACTGCGAAGCAAAAAGAGGGGGTCCCCATTTGCAATGGGGCGTGTGTGTGTTTTACCACACAGCACAGTCTGCATTATTCAAATCAGAAAATCAGTCCTCTATGGCAGCCTCATCCAAGGGACAAGAAGCTAGTACAAAGAGTATGAAGGTCAAACAAATATCTAAAGGGATTAATGAATGCCGTAAGGAAGAGATTTGGCTTGAAGATTCTTGCATTTCTTGTACTTAGTTAACTCCATTTGTTGATAATGATTGTGAAGAACATTGAGAGTATGAACTCTTGAGGTTGGAGGAGGAAGACTTACAAGAAAGATTAGATTGCAATATGAAAATGTTTTTTATATTAGGTCATGTAGGTAATTTCTGAGACGTACAAGTGATAGAACAGACACTATTGATGAGCTTTGTTGGGAGTTTAGCTTGGCACATTCTTCAACATTCACAACAAAAATTGTGACAATCATGGCAGTCATAATGCATGTGGATGATAGTGGTGTGGAGTCTTCTATTGTTGACACTCAGGAGTTGAGTGAAGAGCACCTTATGATGGTCAAGCATGAGCAGCACTCATATTTGCATGGACATGAGGAAAGGTAAGATTCCAGAATATCTGTTTTTACACATAGTTTACATCATGGGGATCATGAGTCACCTCTTTTGGAGAGCCCATTAAAGGCTCTAGTCATGGTTATGGATGAATTGGTTGAGTACACACTTGGTGGACCAGCTAACAATGATATGCACGCATGCAAAGATGGAGACATTTGTGATTCAGATTTGGTTGGGCATTTAGCCGTCCTTGAGAAGTTCGAGTAGTCTACTTGTGTTGAGACACAACCCCATCATAATGAAGATTCCGTGGTGGAGTATGAGGGTGTTCCAATTTCACAACTTGTAACACATGTTATGGAGGCATTTCATGGTGATTGGTATGTATGTCGAGTTATGGAGTTGTGGCATATGGTGGAGTTGTTGGCAAATGGTTAGCGCTCCCCTCGGGATTCGTGACAAGGGACTAACCGCCTCTTGTAGATTCTATAAGTCTAGTGGTTGTATCAGACATTGACAGGTCGATCTTTTCGTGCAACGACAACCACACTTGTAACAAGTGGTATCAGAGCTTGGTCACAGGTTCGAATCCCCTTGGGTAACGCTGAGGGGGAGATTGTTGGCAAAATGGTCAGCGCTCCCCTCGGGATTCGTGGCAAGGGACTAACCACCTCTTGTGGATTCTATAAGTCTAGTGGTTGTATCGGACATTGACAGGTCAATCTTTTGGTGCAACAACAACCACACTTGTAATAGTAGTTTCAGATGGAATATGGTTTATAGTACAAAGATGAGCATGAGGGTAGAAATATTCCAGCACTAATCCACTAGTTTCCACCTCATACAACAATTTTGATAGATGGCTGTTCTACCTTGTTAATTATAGAGTTTTCAAGGTATATTTTGATGACAACAACTAATGGGAGGAGTTCGAGAGGTTTGTATCATTATTCCCTTATTGCAGAGTGGCATATCGATGAGCTCCCATCATTCTTTGTCATTGTAGGTAATTGTTGCTTCATCTGGAGTGAGCTTCTTAGTCGAATAGATGCTGTTTTGATTTATAATAGCAGCCTTCGGTGGACTATCATGACTAGTTATGCACTTAGGATGACCAATTTT
This sequence comes from Thuja plicata, assembly GCA_018584345.1. Classification (NCBI taxonomy): domain Eukaryota; kingdom Viridiplantae; phylum Streptophyta; class Pinopsida; order Cupressales; family Cupressaceae; genus Thuja; species Thuja plicata. The sequence goes on from MU228019.1 coordinate 697,526, forward strand.
GACATCCTTGGGAGTTCATTCAGATGGACATTTGGTGTTGGTGGCATGGTAAGAGACCCCTCTACTTTTTGTTGGTGTGAGAGTGTGATGATTTGGGACCCTGACATTAGCATGTTTGGTGCATTAATTCAGTGGGATCATGATGTCATGTCCCCTTCTTAGTGACATGGACTTTTTGCGAGGATTAGCCTATTACGGGCTCTCGTAGGCTAATGTTGTTGCGGAGGGAGCCATTTTTGGCGACTATCTGGAGATTAGATGGCTTTATATGTGGTTGGGGGAATAGCTCTTTATTATGTTTTATTGTTATATTACTTTATCGGGGCCATTTGTTATAATTTGTTGTTGAGTTGCACTTTTTTTTAAAAAGTAATATTTCATAAAGTGCAAATATTTTAATAGAACATTTGGG
>MU228019.1:722384-775476 GCA_018584345.1 Thuja plicata
CATCTTATCTTCCCTTAATCACAATCATAATTGCAATATACAATCAACATAGATAACAATTAACAATTCAAACCCTCTTAAACCACAATTCTCTCCTTTACATTTTGGTAACATAAACATATCATCATTCAATCAATTCAATCAACAACAAATCTAATCAAAATTTTTTTATGTTACAGTCTGATACTGTGGTGTCTTTCTTATTAAATGGAGTGCAGCCAATACACTTTCAGGCAGAACCATAATATTGTGTGGTGGAAACAACTCGATACCAACAGTCTTCTTCACAACGACCTCCAGCAGATATAACCCATCGACATTTTAATTGGTTTCTCATTTAATGTGCTAAACCAGCATTCAACTGTAACTCTCGATTCTTTAAAGGACATCAATCTTTATTTCCTGAATTCAATACGGAGAATGCAAGGGCAATACTTATTTGTCGGATTTTACTTGTAGAACTCCAATGTGAAATCTGTGAATTTATCCTCTGATTCTAGACAATCGGACTGCACTTCTTTGTTACTCATAAAAACCCTTTTGTAAATAAGTCTCTGCTAAAACTCCACAGGCTGGCAAGAAAACCAGCTCTAATACCACTAAAATGTCCCAAACCGGGTATTTCCCCAAAATTTCTCAAATATAACTCAGAAGATTTAAACAAATACATTCATGCAATAAACCATTGATTCAACAACAATAAACCAGCAATATGTTCCAATAAAACCCTCAACAAATATTATTGCATTATACAACAGCAATACAATAACAGTGGGATTTCAAACAATCCAAATCTGAACTACAGTATGCAACAGTAATATCAAATGACAAGAACCTGGAAATGTAATGGTGAACTCCGTTGCGAATCCACCTCAGAGATGAACTGTGTTTCCGTCCAATCCACTGAGAAATCCTGAAGGTTTCCATCCTCGGGTTTCAAAATCGAAAGTTGGAAGGTTCCTGGATTCTCTAAGAGAAATAAATTCATAAACTAAGCATGTGTCAAATGAGTCTCCATTCCTTCTTTTAAAGCAACAGTTGTGACTCTTCAGTTTCCCTTTTGTCTTTTCATATACCCACTTTATGTCACTTTAAATTAATATATCCATTTAATAATAAAGTGGCATAGTAATAAAGTATGAAATCTTCTGGCATTAAAATGGATGACCAAACGAACTCAGAAGACAACATGGGATAGCTTGTCAGAAAGCTCTTTGTGATACGCTCCAAGTCCAACACTGAAACGCCAAGAAAACTGAACTCTGACGACTTACTATAAATAGTAAGTATCTGGAAACCTTGCGGAAACTACTTTGATTGGCCTGAAACTGGGATGCCCTAGGCCAAATATCATAATGACCCCAGTCAAGCCCTGGTTAGCCTATCAGACCATGATAAAATGGCTAACGATGCAACATAAATAATGTGCCCGAAAAAGGGGACATTACAATTTCACACCCTTTGCATGCAAAATTTATTTTGTTTTTATCCTACTTTCTATGCACATATATGAACATGTTAAACATGCCCTGGTGACAAAGATACATTAATATAACACGGCAACTTTACTCATTAACTAAAAATAGACTGGATTTTTTCAAAATAACTATAGATGTGCATTCCTTACAAATGGATTTGACTATCACACAGTCATAGAAGGCAATAGCATGCCAAGTTTTTCTAACAAGTGGGAAGCTAAGGATGAATAACACAGAAGTTGTACAGACATATATCACCTTAATGTAGATCACTAAATTTCAAGGATATACTTAACACTCATTAACATCTCATAACCATCACATGAATTTTTTTTTGTGTTTTTATCCTACTATCTATGCTATACACCAACACCATAAACATCCTTAGTGATAAAGACACATCAATCAACAACATGAATATTTTATCATTAACTAAAAAAACGCCATGGGTTTCACAAAAATACTGTAGGTCTACTTTCTTTACAGTCAGATTTTCTTACCACACACTGTTATATAATACCATAGCATCCCAAGTTCATCTCAGGTAGCGAGCAAAGGATGAATAACACAGCAGCTCTATGAACATATTTCACCTTAATGAAGGTCATTAAATTTCAAGGGCTCCGTATCTTTGCAGTTATCATTTAGAAATCACTCTTGTAGAGAATGGTGTGATGACTTTAACATGATTAAGGGATGGCTTCAAATACCTTAACATCCTTATTTATTCAACTAATCAAGATTGAATCCTCCAGAATGTAAATTTTCTGAATGCAGTGACAGTAGCTTGCATTATTTCATTCTACAATGCTCAAGTCAGAGTCGGTCACTGTAAAATTTATATAAATGCAAGCCCGATTAGTTGGTTCTTACAAGCCTTTTTACTCCATATAGGCTGATATCGCTAAATTTGTTCTGCACAAATTGGTTAGGGCGGTGTGGGACTAAATTCTTTGTCTGTTTTCAAGGGAGATTTCCCCTGATTGAACAACAACAATCTTACAGATGATGAAACATACAAGACTATTTACATAGACACAACGGTTATTTGTGAGATAGATCATACAAACTGCATGCAATCATAAGATAAAATGTACATCATTCAGAGAAATAAAGACAAAGCTACTCCTAGTTATATGCCTTACAATATCAAGTATCCATCAAAATAAAGTAAAGAACTGAATGGAAATTGACATATTTTTTCAACCAACAATGCAACATATCCTATAGAAATAAAACAAAGAAAATAATTCAAAAGATTATATTTTCCCACAAAGATTAGATGCTTCCAAGGCATAAAAACCTTGCAGGATATCTTCAACATTATTTCAATGCAAAAGTCTTACAACTTTAACTCTCTTTTGCTCTTTTTGATTCTGAAAATTACAATGGATCTCCTATTTATAACACTTTTTGGGTTTTTACAACTTATAACCAACAAATAACTACCTCATAACTAATAATTTGTAACCAACTGAAACTCTAGAGTGACTTAAGCCACTATCGAAATACTATGTGGGACCCAACAACTTAAGTTATGAATTAAAGTCACATTCAAATTATGAGTCTGCAGTAGGATCTGAGAATATAACGTGGGCTGCGTTATTTTCCTCATCCAATTTGACAAAGGCTTCTGGAGTATTGTACAGTTCTTACCTAGTTTGAGAAATAGAAGTTGCTTTTTGCAATTTTTCTACTCTATTTAAGATTTTTAGCATAAATTATGGTTACTTTCGCATTGTATTAATAAAGGACAGTGAAATAATTGATTTGGAAGTCAAACCATCAGATTGAACTTTGGAGATAGAGGAGGCAACAATAACATATGGGACCTTGTGGATTAGGCAGAATGAAATAATCATAACCATCACGGTCCTGGGGAAGATTTTTAGGTTCTCAGTTCTGTGTATTAGATAGTATATCTGGAATTGCCCTGGCTGCCATGATTGTACTCCTATTTGTGTTAAAGACTGCAGTTTGTACTTTGAATTTTTCAACAATGCAATTGCAGTGTAAAGGATTATGGGTAAGTCAGTAAGACATGTCAATGAGTGCATAACCATTTTATCACATGAGAACATGCTGTATTAAAACAATCTTGTATACAAAAGCTAAGCTTCTTTATGATAATGCTTTGTAGAACATGAATGTAATTGCTGCCTCTTTCACTTTACATTCTGTCACTTGTATATAGAATTTCGTTTGCCTTTCAAGCAAGAAGCTCATTTTTTCATAGGTCTTTATTAAGTTTTCTGCATACATTTTTTTCACACAGCAATTATCACATTTGTCCATTTCAATATATTTCAGTTGTGGAGATGGGTCTTTTGGTGTCCCACCTCAGAGAGGAGATAATTATGAATGCAGAAACATGAAGCTTCTCCTGGGGATTAGGCAGAATGAAATAACCATAACCATCATAACCATCATGGTCCTGGGGAAGATTTTTAGGTTCTCAGTTCTGTGTATTAGATAGTATATCCGGAATTGCCCTGGCTGCCATGATTGTACTCCTATTTGTGTTAAAGACTGCAGTTTGTACTTTGAATTTTTCAACAATGCAATCGCACGTTTGCAATCTAGAATTGGTGGATAGACTTGTATCTCTGAGTCCAAGGCATATAAACTATTTCTTAATAATGTTCTGATGATTTCATTTGCCTTTTTATATGAGCACAAACTGTTTTGATTTCTGAATGGTTTATTTTTCAAGGATATATGTTAATATTTTTTTTAAGAAATCTGAATTCAGTAATCTATATAATGTTTAGTCTTAACAAGTAATTGGCAAACGTTTGTTGTGACCTATTGATTTCATTCATACACACGGCTAATTATTTCTTATATGCTTAGCATTTTTCATTTTTTTTTAAGAGAACATTTTTGTTTGTGTTTGCAGTTGCTCAAAAAGTTGCAAAAACCGTTTCCGGGGCTGTCATTGTGCGAAAAGTCAATGCCGAAGCCGGCAGTGCCCTTGTTTTGCTGCTGGACGTGAATGTGATCCAGATGTGTGTCGGAATTGTTGGGTTAGGTATTATTATTTACTAACTAATTCGTTATACATTTTACTATTTTAATTTCAAGTTCAGCATATTTCTATCCTGTGAAAGCAGTTCCTCTATCTTCAGCAAAATAAATTTTGGTGTTTCAGAGAGAATGGTGACTTATTGATCATTACAATTGGTAAGTGATTTAAAGTAGAAAGATGAAGATGCCATATCAATGTGTTTTAAAATGGTAGAAAGCATTGTGAATGCATGGAAATTTATTTTAAAGGTTTCAAACTAAAGCATTATTGTGCACTTTGGCTTTTTCAAATGTATGCGATGGTTAAACATCTCATGCATGTCCTTCTGAAGAGTAAAGGATTATGGGTAAGTCAGTAAGACATGTCAATGAATGCATAACCATTTTATCACATGAGAACATGCTGTATTAAAACAATCTTGTATAAAAAAGCTAAGCTTCTTTATGATAATGCTTTGTAGAACATGAATGTAATTGCTGCCTCTTTCACTTTACATTCTGTCACTTGTATATAGAATTTCGTTTGCCTTTCAAGCTAGAAGCTCATTTTTTCATAGGTCTTTATTAAGTTTTCTGCATACATTTTTTTCACACAGCAATTCTCACATTTGTCCATTTCAATATGTGTCAGTTGTGGAGATGGGTCTTTTGGTGTCCCACCTCAGAGAGGAGATAATTATGAATGCAGAAACATGAAGCTTCTCCTGAAGCAACAGCAACGAGTGAGAACATCCCCTCTTGCCTCTTCCTTTGTCTTGTATTTAGGTATTCTATCATGGTTATGTGTTAATGATAATCTATGAAGAGTTCCTATGATAAGGATAGTTGCTAAATCTCAGTCTCATTTTAGTGGTGGAAGATGGTGATTGAGAAGGAATTCAAATACTTACATGTTACATGGAAAGATCCGTCATTTTGTATCTATTGAGCTCGTCATTAAATGTTGATGTATCAAGATTGAACTCATGAATTAAAATCTGTGTCAGGTGCTGCTTGGAAAGTCCGATGTTGCTGGTTGGGGTGCTTTCGTAAGGGTATATTCCTTCAAATTCAACTTCAATCTTTTTGCAATTATAGAGATGAATTTTGCTTAAATATCTATTATTTTTTCCTGTACATGTAATTTTTTTGAGCAAAGTGTGTTTTGACTTTTCACTTGCTTCAGAATCCTGTAAATAAACATGATTATCTTGGAGAGTATACTGGAGAATTGATTTCACATAAAGAGGCTGACAAACGTGGAAAAATCTATGATCGTGAGGATTCTTCATTCCTATTTAACTTGAACGATCAGGCAAGTTGTGCAATCTTGTTTTTTAACTTATTCAAGTTGCCTTTCGTTTTGATTCTCTTCAAGAGTCTTAGACATAGAGAACAAGTATTAGGGTGCGATTGTTTCACATGCTTCTCTGCTGATACTTTTATCTGACATACTTACAGTTTAATGAAAAATGCGTGGCTTGCCGCTTTAGTGATAGACCCAAAATGAGTACATCATGTATACCATGCATTGATTGTGTTTTTATGGGATATTTGTATTGTAAGAGAACATGCGTGTCTACCATCTTTTCAGCTCCTATTCATTTTTTTCTCTTTCATTAAGGAATTTGTAATGTACGTGGTAATCATATGGGCTTTCCTTTATTGTAATCATCATTTTTTCTGTTCTGGCCCATAAGCTGTAAGCTTTGCCAGTTTTGGCTATACCGGTTGCATTGCCCCATAGCTTAAAAATTCAGCAAGTTAACTTGCCAACATGTGAGTCAAATACCAGGATAGTTACTTTCACAATAACTAATTGAATTTTTCCGAATTCTCTCCAAAAAAATTCCAGCTAGCAGAAAAAACATTTTTTTTGCAAGAGTTTCCCTCTTTTTTTCGTTTCTTCTTTTTCCTTGTGTTTATGAACAATTTTGTAACAATTTTCCGGGCGAATTACAAATTAAATACATGTATTTTTCTTTGTAACACCTTTTTGTATGTTATTTAAGTTTATTTTATAAAATCTATGTATTTTTGACATGCTGAGTTCTGGCCAAATCCCAAGTTGGAGTCAAAATTTTGGTCTGTATATTTTGGGCGAGTCAATTCTCTGAACTATACTCTTCACTACTTCCCTGACTAATGGGGGGTGGAATATGTATCAAATGCTTATGGAATTATTTCCTATTCTTCTGTGGGTTCTTCAGTTTGTTCTCGATGCATATCGGAAAGGAGACAAGCTGAAATTTGCCAATCATTCACCAAATCCAAATTGCTATGCAAAGGTATGAAATGTTGGCAATGAAGATTAACATTACGAAGCTTGTAATGGCATTGAGGGAATTTCTGCTGCTACTTTAACATATTTACATGTTATAGGTGATCATGGTTGCTGGAGACCATAGGGTGGGCATTTTTGCCAAGGAACGAATTGCAGCTGGTGAAGAGCTCTTTTATGACTATCGTTATGAACCGGATCGAGCACCAGTATGGGCCAAGAAACCAGAGGGTTCAAATACAAGAAGAGATGAAACATTATCTTCTCATGGTCGGGCGAAAAAAATTGCTTGAAGTTAATATTGCTGTTACTTTTGAGTTAAATGTTATATAACACAGACATGCCCCGTAATCATTGCAACTGAAGGTTAAAATAAGCATCTAATAAGATTTCAATTTGCTTCAAGGTTTTTAGATGTTTCTAAGAATCCGATTTTATAATTTTAGTAGTGATAGATGTATCTGGGCAAGGCGTGACACATATTGAAGCTCAAAGAATTCAATTTGTAAAATAATATGCAATATATATGTGCGCGCGCACGTAGCATGGACACTTGTGTTATGTAAATATTGTAAAATAATACGTAATAAATATATATTTGTTATGTCAAACTGATGTACAGAGAACACAAAAATTCAAATAATGAATCTCTCGTTTTATGATGTCAATTGTTTGGACCTCATCATGTTGTTGTCTTTGGTTTAGATAAATGGGTCTTTCATATTACGTTTTTATTGTTTATTATTTCTTTATTTTTTGATAGTAATATAATTAGAATGCTTTAATTTTAGAGAATTTTAGAGAATTTAAGGTGTGGTATCATGGAGGGGGGCTTCTTAAGAAATTTCAGTGGGTGGTGTTGAGATTTGTAGGATTATTTTAAAGTGGGAGGTTGCATGAATTTTGTAGTGGAGTTTATGCTTACAAGTTTAAGCTCCATAATTTTTGGAAGCTAGTTGCCTCATGAATTTTTTTATTTGGCATATTCAATGCATGTGACAAGTGGTAGAGTCCATAAAAATAAATCCTGAAGCCCCCCCTCATAGGACAACACCCTTAATTCCTCATCAATAAAAACTCAAATTTCTCTTTGAAGTTGTTATCAATTTTTGAAGGGAAAGCCAACCTATCAATCGATCTAGATTCTTTCTATGTATTTATAGAAACTTGAAAATTTTAAAATATTATTGTCCTTTTAAATATAAATTAAGTGGGCATGTCAATATTTATTTTAGTAAAAACTATAAAAAACAAAATTGACTTTTTTTAGTCGATAAAATGCAACTTAAATTGTGAAGATTATATTAATATATATAAATATTTACAATAAAAAGAAGTCATTTCCAAAGCTCTCTATTCAATGCCAGGCCATATTTCATACTATTAACCACACATTTAGACAATAGAAATGCTAGTTTTTCATAAAGAGATTTCCTTATATATTGTATGAAATTCCCTTTGAAGAGCCCCCAACCCAATACGCCTTATTCAACCTTTAGGTCGCCTTCAAGTATGCTGAAGTCCATTCTCAAAATCCAGCAAAACCTTTCATTCGTGATTACCCAACTGCTTGAGGCCAAACACGCCTTCAAAAACCATCTCACTATAACCCACAGTTGCTCATACCCACCCACCAAGCCGATACACAACAAACCCCGATAGGTTGATTCACAGAGCCTTTTACAAAAAAAGCACAAAAAGGTGGTGTCACAACCAAGTCTTATTCTAGAGCAAATAACCTTTGCAAAATCATCCAACCAATTGACGGTAGGCTCCACATCAATATATTTCCACTTCACAGAAAATTTTGCCTTATAGGTACCGACATTGATGCCTTGCCAAATCCTCCTTATCCAAGTTTGTATAAAGGGTTGGCGGGCAATATTCGAGTTAGGTTGCAGAAGTTTGGGAAGATCATTTGACCACGGAATGCCAATACCAATTACTACAAAAATCACGACATCAATTTCATCAACCAGAAAAGCCTCCTTAAATATTTCTATCAATAGCAGAGGTATATCTACTGTCTCCCCATCGAAATCAGTAAGGATGCCAGGAACTTGTAGCAATTTTCCAGCTACCTCCAATTCTAAGTGAAACAAGAAGACCTGGACCATGGAATTGAAAACTTGACAACTTATCTAACCCTATGCGCTGATTGAAGATGCGCTGATTGAAGATAAGAACATGTAACATCAACAAGGCTAAACAACCTTCTTCTCTTCGAGCTCCACTAACTGAGGAGCGTAATCCTATTTCAGTGATCTGTATACATGATAACATACTTTCAATGACAAGTACAAACCTCTAACAATAATTCTCAGATTAATGTAATGGGTATTTTTAATTCACAATCTCAACATACAGTCCCATCACGACTTTAACTATTGTCGAGAATGAAACTAATCTGATAACACTAATGACATGAAAGAAAAGCTTATTTTGATTGATGGGTTCAAACTGAAACAAAACTTGTACGGGATTGATCATTGCATAGATAAGGGCAACAAACTCAAATAGATAAGATCTCACTCTGTAACACTTCAAAATGCCTTGAAGATATTGAAAATGTTATTACCTAGCAATAACAAGATCACTAATACATATCACACAACCATTCTTGAGAATCCATCTGGAAACATAAAATCCTCATTCCATTTATCAAAGCAATACACTGTTCTTGGAGCAGAAGACAATAACAAATGAAATACAAGACAACAAATGTGTGTGCAAAGTCTGAATAATCTTTGATTATCTCAACTCAAAGAAATGTACATTTTCAAATTGGAGATAGTTGTATGATAAGATTTAATCATGAAGCTCAACTCAAAACACACAAGACATTACAAATAGAAGACTAATAACAATTTATAATTTTAAAACATATTTCGCTTAAAATTGCAGAAATCAGAGAATTGGAACCCCATCAAAAGAGAAAGAAGTTATTGGAAAGAAGAAAATTCCAGAATTAATCTGCATGTGACACCTGTCCTTTCTTCGCATCTGATCTACACTTTGCCCTTCGATAGCTGGAACATTCTTCATCCACCTGGAAATTGGAATCTTCATCTTCCCTTTCTCTGCACAACTGAAAATATCTGGTTTGTTTTGATATGCACTCTATTTCATTGTTTGGCTAGTAACTGAAAAAATATTCCATTTTCAATTTTATTCCTTTTCATTGCCTTTGTGAAAATCAAATCATTCTGATGAAAATACCTAACTCGATTGTTTTATTATTTCCCCTTGCAACTAGCCTTTGCTTTATGTTTTTAATCTCCATATTGCATCCTTAAGAACAATACTTCACATCTTAAAACAATGAATTCGTTGAATATAGTATTTCATTTTTAATTGCTAGTACAAATTGCCCAGTTATCACTTATGTAAACCTGTTTCACTTTAAGTGAAATCCCCCCTGCACATTACTTTTGTAATCAAAGTAAATTCCCTTTAAATTCTTGTGTGCCCTCTAACTGCATATGTATCCACAAAGGTAACTTTTGTAAAAACATTATTCCCCCCCCTTTTTTTTTTATAGTAAAAACACTATGTTTTTGCTTTGGCTTTCATGCTTTAGTTAAAAGATTCATTCTGTAGCTCCTTTCCATCATATTTACATTTATTTTGTCCACCTTTGGTGCTCTCGTGAAAATCGAAATGATATGATGAATAATATATGAAAGTTACAATTCACGTTTTTACCCTTTCTTGATGAAAATAATTGCCCATATTCAGTTACTTTTATAAGTGCCTTAATTTGATTTCTAAACATTTGCAATCTTTGCAAAAATATTTTCACTTCTCAAGTGAAACTTTTTACCGGTTTTGTATTTGCACATTAACCCTGATAAAAATAATTGTTCCTATTGCCCCTTAGTAAATACATTTGGTTTTGATTGAAATACTTACAACATTTATCTTATTTTGAAGTTCTTGTTATGATGGCTCAACCCTAGTTGTGCATTCTCTTCATCATGTTTATTCTTTATCATTTAAACAATTGTTGGCATTATTGGAACATGTGCAAAAGACTTATCTTCCTCTGCCTTTTTAGCATACTATTTTTTTTCTTTCCTACGGGGTATCATTTGCATATATAACTTCTCCTATTATTTATCGAGCATCGAACACATTTCAGCTTGACTATATTCAATGTCCCTTCTTTGCACACAACAACGAGGAGAGAATCTAGGTGCGGGGGAGTGATTAGGGATGAAAATGGCAAGTTTATTGCGGCGGTCGCACTCCCCATGGGTAACCAGACCAACCACCTCGATGAAGCCATAGGGACCTATTTGGCCTTATCCTTAGACCGCCAACACAATTACAAGAAAGTTTGGATTGAAGAGGATTCCAACAATATTATTCAGTGTCTCAAAGGAATAAACACAGCCTCTTGGACTATAGAAGGGTGGATTAATTTATCAAAAGAAATTATTTAGTCTTTTGAAAATTGTTTTAATTCCCACTCATATAGGGAAACTAATATGGTGACAAATTTGTTTGCAAATAAGGGGGTTACTGCTAAAAGGACGATGACTTGGCTTAGAGAAGACAACCTGAAGGATGACATCAGAGCCCTTCTTAGGTATGATAGATTGCAAGGTAAATGTGTTTGCATCCCCTCACTTCAATGATTTCGCTGATGAGATGTGTCATTATTACCATTCATGGAGTTCATCCTGGCAATTTTTGGGAAAGTGCTATTCATTATTGCTTGCACACATTTTGGGCGTTTTGGAGGCTTTTTGGCTTGTTTGTTTAACCTGTTTTTTTCATTCTGTTGAACAACTCTATGATTGAGGGCTTTGCAAATTTTGAAATGGGAGGCGACAAATGTCATGTCAAGCATGTTCACTGTGATAGCTTGAGGGCTAATACTACTATTTGGAGACTTCTAGTCAAGGGGCAAATCACCCTATATATTGAGAAATTGCATGGTTGGGACCCTAAAGTTACTAAAAATTTTGCCAAGGAATGGAAGGGGGGAAAGTTGAATCTATTTGGGAAGCCGATAGTGGTCGATGAGAATCTCATTATCGAGGTTATTGGATTATCCATTAAGGGCATCAAATTTAACAGAGATAGGAAGTATTATGATGTGACAGTCAATGAATTTTTGAAATCTGACGAGGAAAAGAAAGATTTGGTTAAGGGTGATAAGAGTGTTGGAAATGAGATAAGTAACTAAGAGGGGAGGGGTGAATCAGTTACTCCAAAACAAATCCTTTGTCCCTTAGATGTCTTAAATACTTAAACACTGTTACTCGGTTAATTAAGATATTCTTCTGTAACTCGGGTGTCAAAGTAATCTTTGTAATATCCAATGCAATTATACTTTAGAGATTAAGTGCAGAAACATAAAACATAAAACAAATAACATATGCACAAGTGACACCAAGATTTAACGTGGAAACCCAATATGGGAAAAACCCACCAATGTAACTAATTACTGTTTTTCACTCTTCTGAAGTGAGCCCTATTAGGAGCCAACCCTGCTAAAGGTTTCAATAACAGACTGTTAGGTGTGACCTTGTTAAAGGATTTAATCACACTGTGAGGAATGGCCTTGTTAGAGGTCTTCAACACTTCAACATAGAAGGGCTACCTTGCGAGAGGATTTACAAAAAGACTGTTAAGTCTACTCTGTTAAGAGATTTTAGATCACTACTACAATTGTTAGAAAGTAACAATGAATTGACCTGTATGTGTAAGCAACTGTCTTTGCTGATTCAGATCTTTGTTCTAATTATAACTGGATCCTTGCTGATCAGATGTTCTATTGCAACTCCGAGTGATCTGCACTCAATCATAATCCTATCCAATTTCGCCTTCACTCTTCATATCACAGAATTCCACACATTTGCTTTCTCACCTTGTAACTCACTTGCACTACCACACATTCAATCCAAACTTGACCTTTCATTTATATGGTAAGCCCTGTCAAGTCGGCTTGAATATAATTCTAAATAATAAATCACAATTCAGTTGGCCTCATATAACCAATTAATTATAGAATATAAATCACTGTTAGTTGGCTGCCACTGAATGCCCAACCAAGACTAAAATGCCCGAGTGACTTGGTCAACATTGAACTTTCTTCAATGCCCGACTAAACTCGGTCAACACTAAATAACTATTCTATTCACCAACTATGCTCAGTCTGAATGTAGACATTTGTGTCACATCACTACATAAGTGTAAATACATGTGTAACATCAATGACAATACACAATTGAATAATTGTCTTCAACAATCTTCCTCTTTGGCATTGATGGCAACACAACATGTCATAATACAAAGAATTGTAGAGCAACATAAATTTTTTATTAATATCTTTAGCTTCATTCTGATTCTCATCCAAAAACTCCCTCTGACATCAAAATCTATCTCTTACTGTATTATAGAAAAAAAATTCTCCCTCTTTTATCTTATTCTTATGTATTATAGAAAACTCTCTCTCTTTGACAACAGATGCCAAAGACACCATCTCCATAAATACCAATTGTCAGTACTATTTCACTTTGTAATTGTAATGTACCTAAATGTAGAAATTCATCTACAATGTGCTCTGATGTACCTGCATCAACTGATAGATCTTCACTGTCACTCAGGTTGATGCATCACTAAACTGTATTTTATTGAGCTTCAGTTAGGGGAAGCACCCCTATCTTTCCTCTAAGATACAAGAATGCATCCTTAGGTAAAGGTTTGGTGAATATGACTACAACTTGTTCTTTGGTATTCACATATTCTAACCTTACTTCTTTATTATGTACCAATTCCCTAAAAAAATGATACTTTATTGCTATATGCTTGGTTTTGGTGTGCATCACAAGATTCTTTGAAATGTTAATGGCACTAGTGTTGTCACAGTAGATAATAACTGATTCTTTTACTTCTTCCTTCATTCTTGACAACAACTTCTTGATCCATATGATGTTTGAACAGTTCACTTCTGCAGCAACATATTTTGCCTCTGCTGTAGACTGAGAGATGCAATTCTGTTTCTTGCTAGTCCAAGACACTAACCTCTTTCCAAGGAAGAAATCTCCACCACTAGTGCTTTTCTTGTCATCGACACTTCCAGCCCAATCAACATCAGTGAATGCCTTTAAATCAAATTTTCCACCTTTCTTATACCATAAACCATAGTCTTCAGTACCCTTCAAATATCTCAGAATTCTTTTGATTGCCATTAGGTGATTATCTCTGGGATTAGCTGAAAATCTTGCAACAATACCAATTGCCAATGCAATATCAGGTCTGGTGTGAACAACATATTGCAATTTTCCAATCATGGATCTGTAGTTGGTCTGATCTACCTCCTTTGAATCATCACCTTTAGACAATTTTTGTCTAGTGCACATGGGTGTTCCAACAAGTTTGGAATCTTCCATACCAAATTTCTTAAGTATCTCCTTGATATATTTTGATTGAGTAATGTAGATACCATCCTTCATTTGATGTACTTGTAATCCAACAAAGAATTTGATCTCACCAAACATAGAGATCTCAAATTCTTTACTCATAGCTACAGAGAATGCTTTGCTTATGTCATTATAACCAGTGAATAATATGTCATCAACAAATATCTCTGCTAGTAGTATTTTGTTTTGTGGTCCCTAATTGATGTATAGGCTACTATTATCATTGGTTCTCTGAAATCCAATACTTACTAGATAGCTATACAGTCTTTCATACCAGGCTATGGGCACTTGCTTTAGTCCATACAATGCTTTGTACAACTTGCAAACCATATTCCTTCTACTAGGATCAACAAATCCTTCAGGTTATTCAATGTAGACTTCTTCTTCTAGGATTCCATTCAGAAATGCAGATTTCACATCCATTTGATATACTTTGTATCCTTTATGTGAAGCACATGCCAGAAGAGTTCTGACTCCTTCAAGTCTTGCAACAGGAGAAAATTTTTCACCATAGTCAATACCCTCTTCTTGAGCATATCCTTTACAAACTAGTCTGGCCTTGTTTCTAGAAACTTTACCATTTTCATTCATCTTATTTCTAAAAACCCACTTGGTTCCAATCACATTGTTGTCCTTTGACCTAGGCACAAGAGTCCAAGTTTTGTTCTTCTCAATCTACTCAATTTCTTCATTCATTGCCTCTATCCAACTTTCATCATTCAATGCATCTTTAACAATTCTAGGTTCAAATTCACTTAGTAAGCATGTACCTTTGAGTTTGTTCCTTATCATTACACCTTTTGTCTGATCTCCAATTATCTTCTCAGGTGCATGATGCCTTTTAACATATTTTGAAAGTACTGGATCCTTCAGTCTAGATTCTGGACTTGATTCACTAGGTTTTTCATTCTCAAACATTCTTTCATGTTCCTCTGTCTGATGCTCAAGTTCCACTGTGTGACTCAGGTTCCTCCATCTGTGACTTGGTTCCCTCTACTTGTGACTCAGTTCCCTCTGTCTACGACTCGGTTCCCTATGTCTGTGACTCGGTCTCTTCTACCAGCAGCTCGGGTTGCATAGTTTGTGCTAGTATATTTAGTGGTCGACAGTTCTGCTATCCAATCACCATTGCTCGAGTCATAGGTATAGTATTAGGTTCATGATACACAAAGTTTCTGTAGTCTTCAGGCTCTTTACTACTCTTCTCTTCACATTTTTATGCAAACTCATCAATCTTGACATGTACATTTTCTATGACTTTGAGTAGTAAGATTCAGACATTTGTATGCTTTGTTTTTACATGAGTAACCTAGGCATATTCATTCATCACTTTTTGCATCTAGTTTTTCATTTCTTGCTTCCTTCAAGATGTAGCATCTACTTCCAAATACTTTGAAATAATGAACATTAGGTTTATAGCCATACCATAATTCAAAAGATGTCTGATTCCTACCTTTCTTTAGTTGAACTCGGTTTAGGGTGAACAATGTAGTGCTGATGGCCCCCTTCCAGTATTTGGCAGCAACATTCTTTTCAATCATTAGGGTTCTAACACAATCCATGATGGATCTGTTTCTTCTCTCTGCTATTCCATTTTGCTGTGGTGTACCAGGGGTAGATACCTGTCTTTTGATTCCTCTCTCATTACATAATTCATTGAACTCATTAGAAATGAATTCTCCTCCTCTGTCAGATCTTAGGCATTTTACTTTCTTTCTTGTTTCCTTTACAACTCTTGCAAGATACCATTTGAATTTCTGAAAAGCTTATGATTTTTCTTTGAGAAACATGACAGTCATCATTTTGGAATGATCATCAACAAATAAAATAAAATACTTCTCTCCAGTATAGCTTGTTTTTCCAATTGGTCCATATAGGTTAGTATGCACCAATTCCAAGACTTCATCAGTATTGTAATTCTTTCTTTTGAAACTAGTCTTGCTCATCTTTCTGATTTGACATTGTTTGCATATTGCTAACTCAGGTTTCTTCAAAATAGGAATACCTCTCACTCTCTTGTTCTTTCTTATGTTTACAAGATTATCAAAATTTACATGACACAACCTTTTATGCCATAACCAACTTTCTTCTACTTGTGCAATAAAGCATGAACCTTCAGTGAGATCAAGATAGAATAGATTACGTTTTGTCTGTCTGCCAGTTCCGACTACGTTCCCTTTACCATCCAGGAGCTTGGCCTTACCTTTCATGAATTCTACCTTGAAGCCAATGTTGTTCAGTTGTGCTACACTGAGTAGATTTCTCCTCAATCCTTCAACCCAATAAGCATTATCACATTTGATTCCTTCTGTAAGAACAATGCAACCTTTTCCTCTTACAAGGCAAGGTTCATCATTCCCAAAACTGACACTCCCACCATCATAGTGTTCAAGATGTTCAAACTTTGTCTTATCACCAGTCATGTGATGAGAACAACCACTATCAATTATCCATGTGTCATTTTTATTGATGTGTGAAAAAAGTGTTGTATTTTCATCTTCTTCATCTGACTCATCCTTAATAGAAATATAAACCATTTCTTCTTCTTGATCACTGTTAGAAACTTTAGCAATATAACAAGACTTCTTACCTTTATCCTTGTAGCTTTTGTAGTTCTTGAAATCTTTTTTGCCTTTGAATTTGTTGAACTTTTTCTCATCTTTGTCTTGTTTGTTCGGACACTTTGTAGCAATGTGGCCAACCTCATTGCATTAAAAACAAATCAATGGTACCTTTCCTCTATATTTTCCTTTTGCATCTCTTCTTGCAAGTAATGCTTTAATGATGTCAAGATCTTCATCATCAGATTCATCATCACTGTCACTTTCAATTTGCTTCCCTTTTGAGTATCTATCCTTCTTACTAAGGTTCAATTCCGCTTTGAATGCAGACTCAAGATTGCTAGAGCTAGGAGAGTAATTGTCAAAGTTGTCCAGCTCAAAAGTTGTAAGCCTTCCCACTAATGTATCCAGAGTTATATCTTTATTTCACCTCATCTCTTGAGTAGTTGAAACTCTAATAGCATAAATAGGAAGTAAAGTTCTTAGTACCTTGCTAACCACTGTTGTATCTTCAATTATTCCACTTGCAGATCTGATGGCACTCACAATCTTCTTGATTCTTTCAATGTATCTTGTAATGTCTTCTCCTTCTATCATTTTCATCTGGTCAAATTTTCCTCTTAGAATTTTTGCTTTGGCTCTCTTTACATTTGCATCTCCTCCATGAATGTCCTATAATTCCTTCCACATATCATAGGTTGTAGGGTAGTCCTCGACTTCCTCAAATTCTGAGTAGCTCAGTGAAGAAGCTACGTCAATCATCATTATGTTGTGATGCTTCCATTAAATCATCTGTTCCACAGTCATAGTCCCTGTTGGTTCCACATATTTCCTCTCCAAAAATTGCAAACCAGCATATCCTATAGTAGATAGGTGTAGCTTCATCAACTCCGGCCATGCTAGGAAATCGACTTTGTTTAGCTTAGGGATCTCCCTTCTGTAAGATGTCTCTGATCTTTAGCTTAGGCCTTGAAACCTTCTCTGAAATCACTTGAAGCTCTAATACCAATTGTTTGAAATGAGATAAGTAATTGAGAGGGGAGGGGTGAATCAGTTACTCCAAAAAAAATCTTTTGTCCCTTAGATGTCTTAAATAATTTAACACTGTTACTTAGTTAATTAAGATATTCTTCTGTAACTCGGGTGTCAAAGTAATCTTTGTAATATCCAATGCAATTATACTTTAGAGATTAAGTGCAGAAACATAAAACATAAAATAAATAAAATATACACAGGTGACACCAAGATTTAATGTGGAAACCCAATATGGGAAAAACCACCAATGTAACTACTTACTGTTTTTCACTCTTCTGAAGTGAGCCATGTTAGGAGCCAACCCTATTAAAGGTTACAATAACACACTATTAGGTGTGACCTTGTTAAAGGATTTAATCACCCTGTGAGGAGTGGCCTTGTTAGAGGTCTTCAACACTTCAACATAGAAATGCTACCTTGTGAGAGGATTTACAAAAAGACTGTTAAGTGTACTTTGTTAAGAGATTTTAGATCACTACTATAATTGTTAGAAAGTAACAATGAATTGAATTGTATGTGTAAGCAACTATCTTTGCTGATTCAAATCTCTATTCTGATTATAACTAGATCCTTGCTGATCAGATGTTCTATTGCAGCTCCAAGTGATCTGTACTCAATTAGAATCCTATATGATTTTGCCTTCACTCTTCATATCACAGAATTCCACACTTCTGCTTTCTCACCTTGTAACTCACTTGCACTATCACACATTAAATCCAAACTTGACCTTTCATTTATATGGTAAGCCTTGTCAAGTCGACTTGAATATACTTCTAAATAATAAATCACAATTCAGTCGACCTCATATAACCAATTAATTATAGAATATAAATCACTGTTAGTCAGCTGCCCTTGAATGCCCGACCAAGACTGAAATGCTCGAGTGACTCGGTCAACACTGAACTTTCTTCAATGCCCGACTAAACTTGGTCAACACTAAATAACTCATTCTATTCACCAACTGTGCTTGGTCTGAATGTAGACATTTGTGTAACATTACTACATAAGTGTAAATACATGTGTAACATCACTGGCAATACACAATTGAATAATTGTCTCCAATAAAGAATTCTGATGATACAAAGAAAATCAAGCTGGTGTGGCAGGAATTGTTGAATGTGATAATAGAGTACATCACTCTAGAAGACTTCTTCATGAGGGAATTTGGGTACCATTTCTTCTTTCTTAATCACTTCAAGCATGGGGGGGGGGAGTATCGTTCACTTTCTATCTTTTGCCTTCCCTGAATACCTGTATTTTGGAACATAGAGAGAACCCTCATAAAAACCCCATTTTACATGAGGGGCTTCTACTTCTAATATATGAGCACTTTGAAGCCATGGCCTCTGTGTCCAAGTCTCCCTCTTTCTCTATATCAAATGATGATCAGATGAGGGCTGCTAATTCTAATGATGAGGACTGGAGAATGGATATAGAGGAAGAGGATTTTGTTCCTCCTAAAATGGTTAAACGGGTTACTAAGAAGCACATTAAACCTTCACCCGTTGGGAGGGGTAAGTTGAAGGGTTCGATGAAATTGGCTATCCATTCCCTTATTGATGTTGAAAACAATGTTGTTAAGGATATAAAAGATTGTCCTCGGAGAAATGAAAAATAAGTGGTGTCTAAGGATTCCCCCAGTATGCATGAGGAAGATGCTTCCCTATATCCCCTGGCTTTGGGTGATTCCCTTTCTTCTCACCCCCCTATGGAAAGAGATAATAAGTCTCGTTCTCTTATTGATCTGAGCATTGATGATTTCAAACCGGATCAAGAGCTTACTACAGGCATTCTGGAAACTACAAGGCATGGGGTGGTGGATTTTTTTAGGTCATTAAGTGGGCTTTCCATGAAATAAGAGTTTAAATTTAAAACACATGGCTTTGAATAGCAAGTTGGAGAGGCTTGAATCCGATGGTGCGGAGAATCTGAATTTCCAGAGTACCAAAGTTAAGGAGCTATGGATAGAGGAGGAGAAGAACTATGTTGTTGATTGCCTTACAAATATAGTTGATGCTATGGAAAAGTTGAAGAAAGACTAAAATAAATTTTTTGGAATTTGAGGATAAACTAAAGAATATTAAGGATTATCTCCAAAACATTATGGCTCTTAGCCATAAGGTCATCAAGACCTCTGTTAAGAGTATGAATACCATAGTGACCAAGTTAGAGAATGTGCATCAAGAAAGGTCAGCCATTGAGATAGATTTAGACAAGGATAAGCGTCTTGAAGATTCTACTACACCTAGCAAGAGAACCCATGACAACTTGAAGAGAAAGGCAGAGAATCCTCCCCAGGATATTCAAGATCTAAAAAAGGTGGCACAAAATATGAACCAACTGGAGGTAGAGGTTGTTGAGACTTTGAAGAATATGACCTATTTTTTTTGTTCTTTCTCTGGTTCTTGTTGTTCCTTTTGCCGGTGTTTTGCTATTGGTGTCCATGTTTATTATCTGAGTAACATTGTGTCTAGTTGATATGCTCTTTTACGTTTTTCTTGTAAGTTCTCTATGTAAAGGGTTTCGAGTCCCTTCAAAACCTATTTTTTTCTTAATATAAAATAATGAGGAGAGAAATATCCAGTCTGATCAAACCAATCACAGTATCCCTCCTTTTCTACATTGGCATTAGCACCCTCCATACTCACCAATACCCACTGTCCTTTCTCCATAATCTATGAATGGATGTTTCATGAAATGAATCGACATTAGGGATTGTTACTGATGCCCAAACTTGAATGCAAAAAAGCATCCAGAATACCCCCTCAATTATAGCAACTTCCTTAAAAAACAAATCTGTGTGCATACCCTGCACTCATCAAATTTAATCTTGCATGACCATCAAATTGAAACATTTATATTTTCATTCATGTAAAAAGGATGTTGGCGCGGGCTGTCAAGTTTGGAATCGCACCTGCCTATTGCATTTTGTGTGAGAGCTTGTGAGGACTTTTCATCAAATCAACTTTGTCCATATCCTACAAGTGAGATCCCTTCAAGACATTCTATCAGATTGTTCATTTTCTTTGTATGTGCTTCCACATTGTGCAATGGACACTTGAGAGAAGCCTATTTTGACTTCAATACTTTCAACATTGTTATACTTTGATGGATGCTCGTGCCCTGTTCCAAATGCACTCCATAAGTCATTTTCTTTGGGGGTCTATTTTCACATATATTCACGCATTCTGTAATGTCCCTATTTTGAGCTAGCATTGGAATTAGTGGATTTAGCCTATCATTGGGTCCTTGTAGGCTAATACTGGTGATTAGAGGACCCTATTGTGGGTTGTGGCCCTATTTTGATGGACTTACTATTTATAGTAAGTCAACAGTTGGTTCCATGGAGCTCAGATGATTTAGAGGAGTTATATACTGCTCTCAGATTTTATTTCTGGCTTCTGGTTTGGACTCCAAGGTTCTTGGAGGGAGCAGATATTTTTAGTAAGTCACCCCATTAGGTTCATTCATCATTTTCATCATTAGGATCACTCCTATGCTGTCGGATTTTGATTTTGATGCTTCCTCAATTATTTTTGCAAGATGAGTGAATTATGATTATCATTTATTTAAATCGGCTAAGGTTGTTATTTTTATTGGGATTATATTACGGGCATCTTAGTGTTATAGCTCGTTGGAACTGGGTTGAGAAGTTTAAATCCTAAGATCATAAAATAGGGATCCTATGTGTCAGAATATTGTTATTTTAATGAAAGGGTCTCTTTTCATCATTAAAGTGGAAAAAATACAATAGTTTATTATATTTCAAATGTGCACATAAAACATAGTCTTTATGTAAGTAAAATGCGTGATTAAGAAGCTAGGGTTCAATTTCTTGTGGAGAGACTATAAAAGACATGGAGAAGAAATCAAATGCATTATTGATTATGTTATTCATTCATTTTTGTTTGGGTTCAAATTATGGAGACAAGGGTTTGGGAAAAACTTGCTGATTGAATTGGGAATTCAATTCAGTGTTTCAATCACTTTGAACTGGTGAAAGATTCCAGTGAATTGCGAGTGTTTGGTTGAAGACATTTTGGCATTGGGTGAAAGAGCTTAGTGTTAGACTTTTTTAAGGCAAAGAGTTTGTTGTTTTAAGGGAGAGATTTGGTATTTTCTAGATGTGTGGTTGCCATAGCAGCCCATGGATGTAGAAAGGAGCAGCCACCATCCCTTACTTATAAGTTGCGGCTAGAATTTGGTGAAGTTAGGGAAGCTTACACAGGTTCAAACCATGATGACTTCCTTTGTTAAATAATAACGTTGCATATGGTATTTGTTAATTGCAAATTTGAATTTGAAAATGAATTCATAATTTCAACCACATATGTATTTCCATAGATGTTTATAATTAAATTGTGCTTTGTATTTCAAGTTGATTAATGTGGAGAAAAACAAAAGGGAAAACTATATATGTATTGCTAGAAAAATTAAAATAAACCAGAATTCCAGACATTAAGAATTTTATTGTAGTCAAATCGAGGGTTAGAGCCAACCATTCTCTTTACAGTGGTATTAGAGTAGTTTCTTGCCATTTTGTGGGGTGGAATTTATTGGGCTTCCTTGTTTGACTTGAGTGATAAACATTCTTGCTTTAATTGGAGTCATGGACAAATACAGGAAATCTGGAAAACATGGAAACAAGTTAGATAGTTTATTTGAGTTAAGAAAACAAACAAATGACTTAGTTAAGGATATGGAGAAATGAAGGAAAACAATGGAAATATTAAATGCCCCAGTTTTAGATCCTGCAACTGTCGATAAAGAAACAAACTACTTGTTTTCTTTGTTCAATAGGTCCTCTTCATAGGGAAGATATGAGGAGAGACGCGTGTTGTTTACAGGTGAGACATCCGAAGATCTCCATTATGAGTTTTCAGCAACTATTGATTTTTGGTGGAGATGTTCTTGTACTTAGTGGACAGCCACTAGTCCTATTTGCACACCTGGGGGTGGAGATTCTTTACAGGGACATGTGGATGTGCCTGACTTGTTGGCACATAGTGGTACTGAGTTTCAACATCCTAAGCCTAGCAGAGTTAGTGACACAGATCAGGCTGGTGACATGTCTACTGCCATTTATGGCAGTCTTGCATTAGTTGGTAGCAGTATTTGAGTTCTGAAAGCTCGGATGTTTATGACAACAGTCATAGTGTGGAGTCAATATAGGAGACAACAGTCTTTTCCTGTATTGAGGATGTGAGCATGGAGCTATCTAGTGATGATACTGAGGATTGAAGTGTTACAGAAGAGTCGGGTGACATAGGTTAATGCCATAGTGTAGATGATTCATGTGATGACATGGAGTCATGTATGCAGCCAGATATAACAGAGGGGTCTCAGATAGATGAAGTTGATACTAGCATTGTGGATACCTCAGATGTTGAGTGTGTTAGGATTGAGTAATACTGAGAGGGGGGGTGAATCAGTATTACAACACTTTAAATTAAACTTAAACCAATTCCAAATAAACCATAAGCTTACTAAAATGAAAATAACATAAGAAAATAACACAAAACTCATAACACCATTATTTGTTGTCGAGGAAACCCTGACCAAGGGAAAACCCTGATGGGGATGGTACCCACAAGCATGCAATAAAGTATAATATCCTTGCTAGGAGACCTAGCCCAGTTAGGAGCTGAATATTACATAGTACATTTCCTTGTTAAAGGAATAACAATCCTGTTAAAGGTATACAATACCCTGTTAGGGGCCAACTGAGCTTACAACTCTTACAAAATTTTTTTTTGTTACAAAGTGTTCTCAGTAATGAACAAAACAAGCATCTTCAATGCTTAGATAGTTCCAGTCATAGCTCTTCAATGATCTTTGTCAACCTTTTCTCTCGCATCTTCCATTCGCATACATACATATCCTTCCTTTCATCATATCATATCTTCACTTTACAAAAAGTCTTCATATATATATATATATATATATATATATATATATATTTTCATCATCAAGTCGGCTCTCAATACAAAATAGAATTAATAATGTAAAGATAAAATTCAAAGTCGGCGATCTAACATAACAAAATATAGGTTATCTAAAATCATAATCCAACTTAGCTTTCCAGGAGTCCACAACATACTCCTTAAATCATCGCTACTTGTTCAACTGCTCTGTTACGCTGTTTTGCTGTCTATACATGTCTTCAAATCACTCTAACTCTATATAATCATAACCAAAACCAAACTGATCTTAGGTGGAGGTCATACATACTCCATAGTATCTTCCTCTAAGCTCACTAGTCACAAAACATCATACTCGATCTTCGCTATCCAAAACAATATTATTATACTCTGTATTTCTGCTTCTGTACTTAGTCATTTTGAAGACTGTATCTCCAAAACTGAACTTCATTCCAATCAATCAATATATCAGATGTGTTTCCATAAATGACAACCCATAAGTGTCTCATACCATACCAAAAACATCACTTGCCAACAATCTCTCCCTTTGGCATTGATGAAAACACTTAGCAAAAAATGACTAAGTGTCCCAACTCACGGTTTCTTCTTTTTCTCTTTAAATATATATTTTTTTCTTTTCTCCTTAATTCATTTTTTTCTCTTCTCCCCCTTTGACAAAAATGACAAAGGTGTATCCAAAATTTACAAAAATGTAGAATTTTAGTGCTTTCTCACTAGTTTAAGTATATCCTGGAAGGTATCTTCTATGATCTTCACTTTTGTATTCCATGACTCAATAAACAAGTGACTAACATGAATTAGTCCATTCAGTGCAAAGGATGATGTCTCTTGTGCCTTTAACTTTGTGGGTATAGAATGTGTTAATGACTATGCAGTCTTCTCCATATCAGATAAATGAACTTCAAGAATTGATAGCTTAGGAGTGATTAGGCTCTTCAGCAAACCAAATCTTGTCATTACTCTCCCTTTCTCAATATCCAAGACAATCATCTTGTCATAGATCTTTTTTATTTCTCTATCTATCTCTAATATAGATTGTAAGGAGGTCTCACAACTATCCATCATACTATTCAATGTAGCCCTATCCTTTGCTATAATATCTTCAATATTCTGAATATGTCTGATAGGATTTATACAATAGATGTATAGAATCCTTCCATGTGTGATACAACTTCTGGCCTTTGATGTAGCTGATCTGAGAATTCCCAAGTCCCATGAAATAGACTGGCAAACTTCCTTCAATTTCTTCTCTTCCTTCTCTCCAACAATCTTCACTAAAGACTCATAGTGACTATCAAAATCATCTAGTGCCAAACTCAGATTCTTTGCTTCATCCTTTCCTTGAAAAACAATAGAAACCGGGAGTAGTTTTTTCACAATATTAACTGCTCTAGTAATTACCTTAGTCTTCTTATCTCATTTCTTCTCAGATCTTTCTTTTGATTTTGTGAATGTGATGAAAGATAGTCTCATCAATTCATCCTCATCCATATTGTGAACATCAGTACTTAAATTTTTATCCTTACTTGCCAACAATAGAGTAGTAAATGTGTCAGGTTCATGTTTTACCTCAACTCTTGCCTCTCCATCTTTTGCTACATCTATCTCATTTCTCTGTTCAGATTCAACTTTCTTCTCTTCCTCTTTCTATTTTTTCTCTTCATCTACCACTGTGTTGTCAATATTTCCTGCAAATGGTTCCTTCTCATCAAGTGAAGTGTCAAGGGTCACAAGCACACCAGAAACATAGAAATATGGTTGCATGATATCTTCGCTCTTCTCAAAAATTACCTCATCTTCCTAGAGTACTCTCCAATTACTATAGGTGTAAGCATAGTAGGTTTAGGAGGTGGAGTATTATTAGGAATATTGCTCATAAGTATCTAATCTAATGCATTTTGAGTCTCCTCTAAGACTTCCTCATACTTTTTGCCCATAATTTTCACTAATCTTTCTTTAGTTCTCAACAAGGGTTTGAGTTCACTAAATATTCTCTCTCTCTCTTGTACTGAAACTATTGGTAAGATATTCTGAATAGCTTGATTCCTAATAGCCTCATCTTCAATAAGTGATAGCTATTTTCTTATCTCTAGTTTACCATATAGTTCCTTAGGTATACTTTCCTCTATCTCCAATAGATTATTTTTGAAAACAAGTAAATGATTTACCACTATGTCTTCAATCTTTAGTTTATAAAGTTCCTCATACCTGTCATAGTATTTGTTCACTGAAACAAGCTTGCCTTTCTCAATAGCTCTCTTCTCCAACATCTTCAAATCTGGCTTCCATACATGTCTGTCACTTGTGGTCTCTTTTTCGGATTTCTTTTCTTCTCCTTTATTTCTTTGTTCCTTAGGAGGTGAATCCAATTTAGTGGATCTTGTGTTTCTCTGAGGTACAAGCTTTACTATCTCTTCCTGTGATGTCTTCTGTGGTGGTGAAGGGTTGGTTACA
The DNA here is from genome assembly GCA_018584345.1 of Thuja plicata. NCBI lineage: Eukaryota > Viridiplantae > Streptophyta > Pinopsida > Cupressales > Cupressaceae > Thuja > Thuja plicata. The sequence goes on from MU228019.1 coordinate 748,575, forward strand.
TCAATTACTGTAGAAGGTGGACTAGCTACCTGTACAACTTCTGGAGGTGGAAGGGCTGCAGTAGTGGTGCTTGCCAACCCAGAAGATCTCTCTACTATTTTCTTCCTTACTTCTCTCATCTCTTCTTTGGTTAAACCTACCTTAGATCCACAATCATCAATAATGTTTTCTACTTTTCTTTTCCTCATACCTCTAGTCTACTCTTCTATGACTTTAGCTATTTTTTCTTTATATGTGCCCCATCTCTCCTCAAATGTATCAACTTCAGATGCCAGGACATGTTCAATCTGCATAGTTAAAACTTATGAACTAACTTCATAACCCATAGGGTAACACCATTTGTTTCTAGGTACAACTTCCTCAAAACATACACAATCGGTTTCAACCATGAAACAAATTGTATCCTTTTATTTATCAACCAACTCTTTAGGAATTTTGAATCTTTCTTTCATGTTCCTATGAATAATATTGATCATGGAAAATAGTTCACCATCAACCCATGTGTTATTTTGCCTTCAGTAGCTCTGTGGTGTCTGAATACCACTGGGTATCCCTTCTCTCCATGCTCTAGGGTGCATGCCTGGAAACTTATGCTCAATGTGGATATACATATGAACTAGGAGTGAGCCAAATCTAAAAGTCTTAGATTTATCCTTCTTAATTAGCTTTACATTCTCCAAACATTGTTGTGCCAGAACCTTGCATCTAGGTTATATTTAGTGTTTTCCTTTACCATCCTGTAAGCCATCATAATGAGTCCTGCAGAAACTGAATTAGGTCTACTGTTATAGTAAAATCTGTATCCAAGTATCATCGCAATTAGTCTGACATCCTGTAGGAAAATATCATTCACTGTCATAGCTCGCTTGTCCCATTTAGAATGTGTTAGGGTTTCAACTTGTTTCTTTAGTTCAAAAATTTCACCTTTTATGATCTGATTATATTTCTCTAATTCGAGATACTTTTTCTTGTAATGATCAAGGTCAATCTTAATTTGTCCCATCAGAATATTAGCATCCTTCAAAGTTTCTTCAGTCTTGTTCTTAGCATCCTCTTCTTGTTGAATTTCTTTATCCATTACTTCATTATTAAGCTTCAGAGTATCATTCTCTTGTTCAAGTTGCTTAATCTGATCTGAATTATCATTGTTTGAATCCTCTTTTATCTGAACCATAAGATCCTATCTCTAATTTCTGGAAAGTTCAAGTTGATCCTTTAGTTTCTTGATGAATCCCTCAGCTCTTCTTAAATTGAATCTCAAGTCACCATTTTTTGCTTTTCCTTTATCAGGGTCTTCAAGTGCTGCTTCAAAGTTCTCTTGCAAATTTTCTAAATCCATTCTGATCTCCCTTAAGCTGTTAGAATTTCTCTCCAAGGGCCAATAGATCTGATACCAATTGTTAGGATTGAGTAATACTAAGAGGGGGGATGAATTAGTATTACAACACTTTAAATTAAACTTAAACCAATTCCAAATAAACCATAAGATTACTGAAATGAAAAGAACATAAGAAAATAACACAGAACTCATAACACCATTATTTTTTGTCAAGGAAACCCTAGCCAAGGGAAAAACTGGTGGGGATGGTACCCACAAGCATGCAATAAAGTATAATGTCCATGTTAGGAGACCTAGCCCTGTTAGGAGCTAAATATTACATAGTACATTTTCTTGTTAAAGGAATAACAACCTTGTTAAAGGTATACAACACACTATAAGGGGCCAACTGAGCTTACAACTCTTACAACAAAAACTTCTATTACAAAGTGTTCTCAGTAATGAATAAAACAAGCATCTTCAATGCTTAGATAGTTCCAGTCATAGCTCTTCAATGATCTCTGCCAATCTTTGCTCTCACATCTTCCATTCACATACATACATATCCTTCCTTTCATCATATCATATCTTCGCTTTACAAAAAGTCTTCATATATATATATATCATCATCAAGTCGACTCTCTTAATTATTATCACATAATCAACTCTCAATACAAAATAGAATTAATAATGTAAAGAGAAAATGCAAATTTGGCACCCTTACATAACCAAAATATAGGTTATCCAAAATCATAATCCAACTTAGCTTGTCAGGAGTCCACGACATACTCCTTAAATCATCGCTACTTGTTCAACTGCTATATTACATTGTTCTGTTGTCTGTGCATGTCTTCAAATCACTCTAACCCTCTGTAATCATAACCAAAACCAAATTGATCTTAGGTGGAGGTCATACATACTCCATATTATCTTCCTCTAATCTCTCTAGTCACAAAAAATCATACTTGATCTTCGCTATCCAAAACAATATTGTTATACTCTGTATTTTTGCTTATGTACTTAGTCATTTTGAAGACTGTATCTCCAAAACTAATCTTCATTCCAATCGATCAATATATCAGATGTGTTGCCATAAATGACAACCCATAAGTATCACATACCATACCAAAAACATCACTTCCAAAAGAGTGTGAGTATGATGGGTGTTGCATAGTGTCTGGTTTTTTTATATCAGACATGGCGTGTGGACTTAGCGTTGTCATCCAGTGGTGGTGGGTCCCGAGATCCTTTTTAAAAGGGACTCATGGATGAGGATGGGGAAGCATATGAGTGGCAGGAGTTTGTTTCAGCTATGTCTTCCCCTTCTTCAGATGAGGTGTTTGTAGAGGTACGAGAAACACTGATACCTCATTGGTGGACATGTGTGAGTTGATAGTGCACATGAGGAGAATGATTATGAGGTTACTTCTTCGGTGACTCATGAGGATGAATCTACCTACAAGGAGTTGTTCTTGGTTTATTAGACCCAGGAGGAGGACTGTGAGTTGTTAGTGAGTGAGGATGGGACCTAGGATCTAAATTATCATGTGGTTATAGAGGACGAGGTAGCTAAGGATTGTGATGAGTCAGATTCAACAGCAGCTTCCTCTGGAGGAGATGAGGATGAGTTCAATGTCAGTACTCATTTTGTAGATGTGTGCTCAGGTGATAGTACATAGAGATACAGTGATCTTGAGGGGAGTTTGTTGGATACATCTTCCTTCCATAGTGTGGACAGTGCAGTTGAGATTGTACCTAGGAGACCTATTATGTGGAGTCATCATGTGACTAGCCAATTGAGAATCGGTGAGAGAGACATTACTTCTACTCTCAATAATTTTGATGGCGCTCATCAACTATTGGATATTAATGGTTGGGATGCTCTTATGGAAGATGAGCATGGTGGTGGTGACCTTTCCTTGACATAGATATGTTCATTGCAGGAGGCTGTTAGGATTTTGAGACAAGATTATTTACAGTTGGTAGCCAATTGAGATCACCTAGTTGAGTGGGTGAGTACGACATAGGAGGCACTGATGGATAGAGATGAGGAGGTGAGTGAGCTTACTCAGGAGCTCACAGAAATTTCTGAGGCTTTAGAGGGCACTATGTTGGCTCTCCAAGAGTTGTAGGGATGTTTAGTTGAGGTGATTGTGGAGTTGGAGTGGATTCAGCCTTTGCCAGCCATAGATCCAGTGTAGTTACATATAGTAGTGGTTGGTGGTGAGTCAAATTCCATAGTAGGTAGTGATGGAAGTTTTGGGGATACTATTACATCCATCCTTGAGACAGATGTAGTAGATGTAGAGGAGTTTCATGCATTAATGGAGGACAGTAGAGAGAGTTTTGTGGCATTCAATTCTCCAGTTGTTAGCACGATAGAAGATGATACAAAGTAGGTTTTTGGGAGTCCTATGGTAGCTAGTGTGGATTGTTCTAAGAGTTGTGTGGAGTTGCAGACACCACTCCCTTTGATTCCTAGGACACGAAAAATGTATCGTCTAGTTTGGAGGTTAGTTCCCATGATCATTTGTTTCCTTTTGTCAAAAGAAAATATTTTCTTCCTTTCCATACAACCGATAGTGATAAGCACTTGGTAGGGCCACAGGTTTAGAGACATCAATTGTGGGTTGCAAGGGAGCAGGTTGATGCTTCTTGTTATAATTTCTACTGCACAGAGTCATTCCTAGAATGCTTATTGGAGAGTCTGGTCTTGAAAGAGGAACCTTTTGAGGCTTCTGAGGATACACTCATCCGGGGTTCTCATGGTATTAAGATGTTAGTAGGGAAGATTTTTGATACCTTGAATACAATGCTTCCTCATCAGGATTTTGTGGTTGGGTTTTCTGAGAGGGCTACCTAGGATCTTTCCCAACCATTTTTTCAGAGTCATAGATTGGATCCATCTATTGATTCACGGTTTGATTTTGATGAGCCTCTGACAGGGATTGGAGATTTTCACCATGATTACACAGTGAGAAGAACTCATCACTTCTCTTTTGACCCACCAGTTGAGGACTTTCTTCTGCATTAGTGTGGGTTGGCTCCAGGGTTATACCATTCTTTTTGGGATGGGTTTACTCCATCTGTAGTTGATGGGGTTGGTTAGTGCAAGTTAGAAGGAGGTGACTTGCAGGGTCAGTACATCTAGAATAGTTTTATAGTGGATGGATATCTAGATGACGGGAGTACATAGGGCAGACTAGCAGGGTGTGTAGGGAGCTCTGGTTTGTCAGATGGTTTTGGATATCCATTTTTCTTTGTTATAGATGGTTGTGAGTTTCATCTCTACTGGGATCTGGGTAGTGATAGGTTTGGCACTGCAGATTGTGTGGACAACTATGGTTGGCATGATGACAATGTGTTTTGGTTAGTTGAGTGGATGGTGATTTCATCATAGGAGTTTGCAAGTGATCGCAAGGACATTACATTATCTATCCTTGCGATCTAGGTGGACTTCCATGTTTTGTTTTCTAAGATTTCCTGGGGACAAGCAATTTTTGAAAGGGAGGACTGTAATGTCCCCATTTTGAGTGAGAATTGGAGTTAGTGGATTTAGCCTATCATTGGGTCCTTGTAGGCTAATACTGGTGATTAGAGGACCCTGTTGTGGGTTGTGGCCCTGTTTTGAGGGACTTACTATTTATAGTAAGTCAACAGTTGGTTCCACGAAGCTCAGATGATTTAGAGGAGTTATATGATGCTCTCAGATTTTATTTTTGGCTTCCAATTTGGACTCCAAGATTATTGGAGGGAGCGTCTATTGTTAGTAAGTCACCCGTCAGGTTCATTCATCATTTTTCATCATCAGGATCACTCTTGTGTTGTCGGATTTTGATTTTGATGCTTCCTCAGTCATTTTCACAAGACGGGTGAATTATGATTATTATTTAATTAAATCGGCTAAGGTTGCTATTTTTATTGGGATTGTATTTTGGGTATCTTAGTGTTCTAGCTCATTGGAACCAAGTTGAGAAGTTTTAAATCCTGAGCTCATAAAACAGGGACCCTATGTGTTAAAATATTGTTATTCTAATAAAAGGGTATCTTTTCATCATTAAAGTGGAAAGAAATATAATAGTTTATTATATTTCAAATGTGCACATAAAGAATAAATTCTTTATGTGCACATTTGAAATATGTGATTAAGATGCTAGGGTTTGATTTCTTGTGGAGAGTTTATAAAAGACATGGAGAAGAAATCAAATGCATTATTGATTATGCTATTCATTCATTTTTGTTTGGGTTCAAATTATGGAGACAAGGGTTTGGGAAAAATGTGTTGATTGAATTGGGAATTCAATTAAGTGTTTCAATCACTTTGAACCGGTGAAAGATTCGAGCTAATTGTGAGTTTTTGTTTGAAGACATTTTGGCATTGGGTGAAAGAGCTTAGTGTTGGGCATTTTTAAGGTAGAGAGTTTATTGTTTGTTTTTTTAAGGGATAGAGTTGGTGTTTTGCTAGATGCATGGTTGCCAAAGAAGCCCATGGATGTAGAAAGGAGCAGTTGCCATACCCTACTTATAAGTTGCGGCCAGAAGTTGGTGAGGTTAGGGAAGCTTACATAGGTTCAAACTATGATGACTTCCTTTGTTAAATAATAATGTTGCATATGGTATTTGTTAATTACGAATTTGAATTTGAAAATAAATTCATAATTTCAACAGCATATGTATTTCCATAGATGTTTAGAATTAAATTGTGCTTTGTATTTCAATTTGATTAACGTGGAGGAAAAAAAAGAGAAAACTATATATGTATTGCTGGAAAAATTAAAAGAAATCAAAATTCCAGACATTAAGATTTTTTCTTGCAGTCAAATCGAGGGTTAGAGCCAAGCCAGGCTCTTTACATATTCTACCCCGTGCATCCACATTTGGCATATATATATATATATATATATGTGTGTGTGTGTACACACACACACACACACACACACATATTCATCCGGACATTGATAGATGTCCATAATATACTCCAATGAAATCTTGGGTGCAACCTGCGAACTAAGTATTTCACCCCTCACCCACAATTGGCACTATGAAAACATACAAACGCTGCCACTATTTTATTTCCTTGGTGTCACCAACTCTCAAATTTGTTTTATGCACATCCTGCAACCATTGCATCTGAATATGTTATGTAAAACCTCTTTCAAAACTGCCACTATGGATCTCATCTCTATAAAACACTATGATAGAAACTAGAAGGAATGGCCCATTCATTAGAATTCAAGCAAAAAACTTGTAATAAATATGAAGATGAATGCTTTTGGTCCAGACCAACAGAGCTTCGAACATGCCCTAACCCTAACCCTGCAGGAAATATTATAATATTTTTTGTTACATTAGATATTATTCCCCACTACACAAGGCTTGCCCACCATTTCATTTTTAGGTTGCGAAGTTGCAAGAAAGAGCCACGTGGCCCACCAACCAAAATATTTAAAACATTTTAATGTTTCTCTTATCTTTGATTGCACAACCGCAACATTTTGGAACAAAATATTTGTCCTATTGCGAAGTTGCGGTTAGCTAATGCATGGGCACTATAAAAGCTTTATTAAAAAAATTTAAAATTTCTCTTCTAGGGGGATAGAAATAGAAAAATGGTAGCGCCCACCTTATACAATTTTTTCCCGCCCTTATTTTCACATTCTTAAAATTATATTTAAATGAAAATATGATTTAAATAAATTTCCTTCTCTCACCCCTTCGATGCATGTAAATTTAAATCATAAAAAATACTTAATTTTTTTTTTGTGTCATACCCTTTCCATAAAATGGAAAAATAACAATGAATATGATTATTTAAATCATTTTTAAAAAATTATAAATAATATTTAAAAATTTCCCTCAATACCTGGCCCACTAGTTTATGATGATTGACAGGTCCATTGTGGACCTAACCTAATTTGTTTTTGAACTGAATCAAATTTTCATCTCTACTGCTTAAATGTGACCCTCTTTGTACCTGGAACAAAAAAACTATTGAGTAGGAGGCCATCAAAATCATCCTTTCACACCTCTACACTTTGACCCAAAAATTGATAACTGTCCCTTTGAAAACTGACCAAATGACCTCCCCAGGCATTGACATTGGAGAGGCATACTCATTTTCAACATGTAAATCAAACCCCTAAATGGCATGTCATGACACAATTTGATTTGCAATAAACTCATCATGAAAGTAGAGTACTTTATTATTTTTGCAAATGAATATGATGGAACTCTTATGAAGCCCATCAACTTACTGCTTTGAAAAAATACCAATCTCTACATTGGGAGGTTTCCACTTGAGTTGGGAACCCATTTAAGTACAAAGAAAACGTGTGCAAAAGGGACCTACTTGATTCCATCTTATGTGCAAGATATAAGGGGTCAAAAATGATCATCTTGAAACTTTCAAAGAATGCAGATGCTAAAACACAATAAATTGAATTTGGATTGGCCTTGAAAAAAATACCAAATCCTATCTTGAGGCTTTTCCTCTAATCCCGATAGTACACTTACATGCAGATAATGTAAAGAATCAACTCATTTGAGTTGGGAGTCATCTGGCATTAAAATACTAACACTCAAAGTTGGCCTCTTAGATAAATCTGTCATTGTGCACACAGAAAACTAGATGAATCCTATTTGGATTGGGCTTGGTAAACATAGCAAACAGAGATACTTGTTAATGTTATAGCTTCGGTCAGATTAATTAATCGAATTATAAATTAATTTATGACATGTTAAATCATTTATATAAATGTTTATATTAAATTATATGTATAAATAATATATACATTCAAATTAAAATAAATAATAAAACTTTGGTCTGTATTATTATATCTCGATAATATGTTATCAGATATGAAACCTGATAATAGTTATCGGGTCATACCCGATTACCCGATAACATATCATTGAGCTATATCAGCGGATATGGTGAGAGACAAAGTGATCACCGCTCTTGCATATAACATAGTTATCGGGCCAGTTATCACTGAGTAAAATAGGTGGACCGTGGAGTATATGGCTTTAGTGATGAGGCAAGTGATTACTGATTCCACCAATGGTTCAAAAGACATGTCCAATGCACTTTATCACATATATATGTGACATTAGAAATTTATTTTGGAAAATACATAGAAAACATAGTGCAAGTACAAAACAACAATTTTCAAATAGTATTTATCTCACAATTATTTGTATTTCAATTCATTCATATAATTAATATTGAAAGAGGAACATTAAAAGAGATTATATCAATGATATATTCTGATCGTTGATATTTAACATGGTATTAGAGCCAGGTTCCTTTTATAAAGTCTAACTGCTTGAAGGAAGATCTGATTAGATTGAACGAAGATCAAGATCAGATTTTTTGAAAATCTTGTACCTACAAAATGGTGAATGAAATCAGACTTGAAGACAGATTTGAAGGTGCTTAAAATTTTGAATCTTGGAAACTATGGATGATGCTAATACTAAGAAAGAATGAGTTAAAAACAATCGTAGAAAATCCTCCTAAATCTAATGAGAATGACGAGAAGAGCCAATGGGAAAAGGACAATACTAGAGCAATGGAACTATTAGTAGATGGAGTAAAAGATCATCTACTACCCATTATCACAAAGTTAGAATATGCATATGAAATTTTCAAAGCCCTAGAAAGCATGTATGAGATCAACAACACTAGCAACATTCTTACTCTTAAAAATCAACTCTCTAATATTAAAATGAATAAAGAAGCTCATCACCTGATACTTTATGAGGATAAAATAATTAAGAAACTAACTCTCAATAATTTATCACATCTATGATAATAAAGAGTTAACTATGGTAACTTTAAATAGACTCCCTATGTCATGAGAAAATTTAAGACAAGGAATAAGTGCTTGGTCCAAGCTTCCCAAATTCTATCGACTAAACGATGACTGCATTCAAGAAGAGTGTAATCTAATATCTAGAGGAATCAGTATAGAATCCACAAATAAAGATATTCAGATTATCACTACTAATTTGAAAAGGAAGAAGGGTAATAATTCAAATGGTAAACAATCATTCAAGAAACTAAGAGACCTCTCTATAATACAATGTTTTAGATGCGACAAATGTCCTGACAGACTCAAACATCAAGCTTCCCTTTATGAAGTCAGTTAATTCAAACTTGTATTCAGAGAAACTTGTATTCTAAAGAAATTCAAGACACCTTGTGATTGAGAGGGAGTTCACTGATAGAGATAGAACACTTCTTCTCGGTAAACTTGATATGATTGTAAATATTGATTATTGTACTAATGTTATTTCATAACTATGTGAACCTTGTGTAAATCATGAAGAAGTGATGACTTCCAAATGATTATCACTTGTATTTGTAAAAGTTATTGGAAGGTGACGATCTTACAATAACTTGACCCTCTATTGTGATAGACATGTTATGATAGCTCAAATAGAACACGATAGATTGTATCTTGCATGGTGGATTGAGTTCCTTAAACAGACCATGACCTTCTATTGTGATAGACGTCTTATGATGGCTGAAACATATCACAATAGATTTTATCTTTCATGATGGATTGAGTTCCTTAAACAAACCATGACCTTCTATTGTGATAGACATCTCATGATGGTTGAAACATATCATGATATATTTTATCTTGCATGGAGGATTAAGTTCCTTAAATAGACCATGGCCTTCTATTATGATAAACATATTATGATGGTTGAAACAGATCATGATAGATGATGAATGTTCCTATGGTAAGTATTATTGAGGATACATGTGCACATTACCTATGGACATTTTGAGAACTTGGTGAATATCATGCAACTTGATATTCTGTGGCCAATGCTCTCAATATCATGAGATGATATACTTTTATGAATTTATAAGTTATGATGAATATCACGAGACTTGATATTCTTGGTCAGACCATATCTCTGATATCATGGTAAATGATATCTTTTGATCCTAATCATAACATCTTGACATTACATTGATGTAATATCAAATCATGTGTTTAATCTTCCCTGGCTAAGAGGGAGTGTTAATGTTATAGCTTCAATCAGAATAATTGATCGGATTATAAATTAAGTTATAACATGTTAAATCATTTATATAAATGTTTATATTAAATTATATATAATATAATATAAATTAAAATTAAAATAAATAATAAAACTTTGATCTCTATTATCTTATCCTGATAATATGTTATCGGATATGAAACCCGATAAAATTATTAGATATGAAACCCGATAATAGTTATCGAGTTATACCCGATAACATATTATCTAGTTATATCAGCGGGATATGGTGAGAGACGAAGTGATCACTACTCTTTCATTTAACATAGTTATCGGGCCAATTATCACCAAGTAAAATAGGTGGACCGTGGAGTATATGTCTTCAGTGATGAGGCGAGTGATTACCGATTTCACCAATGGTTAATCCTCATGACGGTAAGAAGGAAATCATCGTGCAGAATACATAAAACCGTGGATAATGTATTAATCTCCTTAATCACCATCGATGACATGGAAGGGTAACGATGGTTGAGGATTAAGGATATTTTTCAAAATACATGTCCAATGCACTTTGTCACATATATATGTGACATTAGAAATTGCTTTTGGAAAATACATAGAAAACATAGTGCAAGTACAAAACAACAATTTCCAAATAGTATTTCTCTCACAATTATTTATATTTCAATTCATTCATGTAATTAATATTTAAAGGAACATTAAAAGAGATTATATTAACAATATATTGTGATCCTCGATCTTTAACAGTACCGAGGTCTCAAAATGCATATGGTATTAGAATAACTGAGAGGGGGGGGGGGAGGGGTGAATCAGTGGCCTCAAAAATTAATCCAATAAACCTCTAGTTATCTTTAGTCCTACAAGTTGTATGTCTTTACACAATCTTACAAAATAACTACTGCTCATAGTTTACTGTTTATCCTTATACTTAAGCTTTACTAAATATTAGTCTAGTATTTACCGAAATACAGTAAATAACTTAGTTTTTATCGCTCATCCTATTTTAGTAATGTGTAAAGAAAAAAATCAAAGCAATGAACCATATACACATTTGAAACGTGGATTTTTAACGTGGAAGTCCTGTTAGGGAAAAAACTACTAGGGACTAGTAATCCAAAATTTTCACTCTTCTGAAGTGAGCTCGGTGAAGAGCCAACCCTGCTAAAGGTTACAAACACACTGTTAAGTACAACCTTGTTAGAGGATTTAAATATAATAGTTTATCATTTGATATATGGCATGCACTATGCTATCTTCATGACCAAAATTTTTGATACTCCTTGGGATGTATCTCAATATATAAAGGATTGTTAAGTCCTACTCAGCTAAGAGACCTTCAGATCCAATGGTTAAACTAAAACAGTAAATGATTTGTTCATAAATACAACTTAGACTTTGCAGATGTTCAGATCTATTGTAAGCTCATAAAACCTTTTTGGTCAATGTTTCCCTTGTATTCCTTTGCTCCACTTCTTTATGCTCGGTGATGTTGTTTCTCTATTGCTCGGTGTCCGTAGAAAACTTTAGCTCTTGTTCTTTAGCTTGTTCAATGAGGACTATATGAAGACTTCTTTCTTCACTAGTATTCTCTTCAGCATCTTCTTCTCTATTCACCCCTTTAATTCATAATGAATTAGCTTCTCTTTATAGACATGATTTTGACCATTTCTAAGTTCTTGTCTTTCTTTTTATTGACGTGATCTAGAAATCTCGTCATTCTTTATTTAAAACATGCTTTAGTTTTATCCCGTAGATTTCTCCTTGACAACTGGAATAAAACTGTCTTTAAAACTCTAGCTTATCTCTAGATTTTAACTTATCGATGAAAAGAATGTAATCAACCAGTTAAATCCATGTTTAGCTCCTGCCAGCTAAGTCTTTTTTCATTTCTGATCGGTGTTTAACTCCTTGTTTGCTTGGTATTAACTTCAGTTGTCCTCGGGAATCTCTGTCCATCAGGATTGTCTATCCGTCAGAAACATTGTGACTTTCAGTTTTTCTCGGGTATCACTTTGGTTCTGTTGGTAATACTTTCTCAAGTATCTTGCTCGGGTATCACTGTGACTCTTCTTTCACGGTTGTCTATCCATTGGTGTGCACTGTCTGTCGGTGTCTGTTGTCAGTTGGTGTATACCAAACTTTTATGCATTACTGATAACATAACCATTATTCCTTTGGTTCTTTGAAGTCTTTGATAATATGAATATGGCCAATCAGATTATATCAATTTTACATCAATGAAAATACAATACATTAACTGATTTAATGTCTTGCATTAACTTTCCACATCTCAGTGATCATCAACTTAACATTTTCAAGCATTCAATCAGTTATAGTTCATCAATCTCTCCCTTTGGCATTGATGGAAACACACTACATACTACTAATATATTATGAAATATATCAGTCATAGTTCATCAAACTTTACCAAACTTATTGTTCTATAATTGATACAAATGTATGACTCCCGGTAAGCTCTTTTAGCTTAGATTTGATTCTTTCTAAGTACTTTATTCAATCTTCATTCCCTTTACTGGATAGATGTATAAACTTTTGATTTTGTCTCTCCCTTTGATTTAGCTTATGTTTCTTATCTTTTCTCTCCCTTTGACTGTTCCTCTTTCTGATGGATATCTCTTTTCCCTTTGACAACAATATGTTTGGTTTAATACTTCTCTCCCTTTGGATACTTCTCTCCATCACAAGTTACAACTCTCCCTTACAAGTTACATTTCTCCCTTTGACAACAATGCCAAAGTCATTTCTCTTTATTTAATATATTCCTTGAATTTCATTTCCATAAGCTATATAGCTCTGTATTAGCCAATTAATATCTCTAGTGTTTGGTGTAGATAAGTACCTTGTTGTGTGCAGATGTATCTTTGCATTCCATCTCTTAGCTTGCATCAATATGAATGATCTTCTGATTGTGTGTAGGCTGATGCAACCTCCTATTCAGCTTAGTGACCAATAAACAAGGGTCAAACCCCTAGTCTCTTTCTCAGGTACTCAAATGTATCTTTAGGTAATGGATTGGTGAATATGTCTTCTAATTATTCCTTGGATTGAACATATTCCATTATCACCTCTTTCTCTTGCACTTGTTCTCTTAAGTAATGATACTTGATAGCAATATGCTTTGTCTTAGCATGCATGACTAGATTCTTTGAAATTTTAATTGCACTTGTATATCACAATAGATAATTACTGGTTCAATAATTTTTATATTCATACCTTCCAGTAATTGATTGATCCATGCAATATTAGAGCAATTTGCAATAGTAGCAACATATTTTTCTTCTGTAGTAGATTGTGAGATGCATCCTTGTTTCTTACTGATCCATGTAACAAGTTTGTCACCCATGAAGAATGCTCCTTCTATTGTTCTCTTTCTTTCATCTAAGTTTCTAGCCCAATAAACATCTGTATAGACTTGAAGCTCAAATTTGACTTCCCTTTTATACCATAAGCCATAATCCTCGGTATATTTTAGATATCTCAAAATTCTTTTGACAGCAGTCATGTGTGATTCCTTGGGATTAGCAGAGAGTCTTGCAACTATTCCAACCACATGTGCTATATTTGGTCTAGTATGAACAACATACATTAGTTTTCCAATCATAGATCTATATAGGGTTTGATTTACCTCATTTTTCTTATCTTCCTTTGTCAGCTTGCATCTAGTTGCCATAGTCATTCCAACTATCTTGGAGTCTTCCATCTTGAATATTTTGAGAACTTCCTTGATGTATTTGGGTTGAGTGATGTATATTCCTACATCCTATTGAAGAATCATGCTCTCGGTGCTTGTTTTAATCCATACAAGGCTTTGTGTAATCTACAAACCATGTTTCTCTTGTTAGGATCAACAAACCCTTTTGGTTATTCAATGTATACCTCTTCTTCTAGTATTCCATATAGGAATGCAGATTTGACATCCATTTGGTATACTTTGAATCCTTTGTATGCAACATAAGTAAGTAGAATTTTGACTCTTTCTAGTCTAGCAATGGGTGCAAAGGTTTCTCCATAGTCAATACCTTCTTGTTGTTCATGCCCTTTGCATGCTAATATTTCTTTGTTCCTTGTGACTTCTCCATTCTCATTCAAGTTGTTTCTGAATATCCATTTAGTACCAATGCCATTTTTGTCATCCGGTATCGGTACTAGTGTCCATGTTTTATTTTTCTCTATCTGTTCTATCTCTTCATTCATAGCACTAATCCAATGGTTAAACTGAAATAGTAAATGATCTGTTCATAAATATAACTTAGACTTTGCAGATGTTCAGATCTATTATAAGCTCATAATACCTTTCTGATCAATGTTTCCCTTCTATTCCTTTGCCCCACTTCTTTCTGATCAGTGATGTTTCTCTGTTGTGGCACCAAAAATGTGCGTGTAAAAATGGGTTATATGATTATATGATTAGACGTGGGTTAGAAATCAAGAAATCTGAAAAATATTAAACAACTATGCTAACCTAAACCAATCCATTGCCTTCTAGTAGGCATGAGTATGAGCTTTCTATCAGGTCATTGCAAGCTCAGTGACTACACACTATTCTAAATGAAGGATTTAATATAGATGATTGATCTAAATGATTGACTAACTATATGCAAAATGAAAATGCGGATTGTTGTTAATTCAAGCTACTTAAGATTCAGTTTTAGAGCACCAATTTGAATGTGTATGGATTCGTTTTAAAAAAACCAAATTGAAAATGTGTTCTAAGATTAGATTTTCATGCTTGAAAGAAATTAACACTAAAAGCTAAGATAATGAAAGATACAATGCAGAATGCAGCATAATAATGATAGTAAAAATTTGGATCCCTGTGAAGGAAATGAGTTTCTCTTTTATAGAAATCTCTCTCGAATCGACGGTCGAGATCAAAAGAAAAGAGTGTCTTAGATTCAATTGAAGAAGCACAATCCATGTGCAAGCGATGTGATTGGTTGAGAGAGTCAGTTGACTGAACTGACTGATTAGTCTTTTTGGAAACTTCCATATTCGGTTCTTAGTTAACTTAAATGTTTCCAAGATGATAAACAGTGGAGAATCAGTTAACTGAGTGGAACTGGATTGTTTCCAAAATGATCAATTAGTTAACTGGATTTGATGATGTCATATGCATTTTTAATAAATTAAATAATTTTGAATGCATATTTATTTTTATTAATTAATTTAATTCCCTTTTTGATTTAATTGGCAATTTTGTAACTTTATTTAATTAATATATCAGAATATCAATTAAATAATTAACATAAGGTTTATTTGTCAATGTAATGTGATTTTATGGATTAATTAGTTAATCAAGTAAGATGATTGATTAGGACCTAGGGTTTAGGTCAGATTAGTTTGAATTTGATGAATTGCCTGTTTGATTTAGGACTTAGAATAATCAAGATTAGGGTTTCTTGATTAATTATTGAGATTGGGGGTCTAGGGTTTAGATGACCATTTTTAGGTGATTACATAGCTCTTATTCTTCAGCTTGTTTGATCAGGACTATATAAAGACTTATTTCTTCACCAGTATTCTCTTCAGCATCTTCTTCTCTATTCACCCTTTTAATTCATAATGAATTATCGTGTCTCTTTATAGACATGATGTTGACTGTTTCTAAGTCATTGTCTTTATTGTTCTTGACATGATCCAGAAATCTCGCCATTATTGCTTTAAAACATGCTTTAGT
Source organism: Thuja plicata (assembly GCA_018584345.1). Classification (NCBI taxonomy): domain Eukaryota; kingdom Viridiplantae; phylum Streptophyta; class Pinopsida; order Cupressales; family Cupressaceae; genus Thuja; species Thuja plicata. Next base: position 764,630 of record MU228019.1, read on the forward strand.
TTTATCCCGTAGATTTCTCCTTGACAACTGGAATAAAAATATCTTTAAAACTCTAGCTTATCTCTAGATTTTAACTTTTTGATGAAAAAAATGTAATCAACCAGTTAACTCCATTTTTAGCTCCTACCAGCTAAGTCTTTTTTTCATTTCTGGTCGATGTTTAACTCCTTATTTTCTTGGTCTTAACTTCAGTTTTCCTCGGGCATCTCTGTCCGTCAGGGTTGTCTATCTGTCGAGAAACACTGTGACTTTCAGTTCTGCTTGAGTATCACTTTGGTTCCGTCGGTAATTCTTTCTTGGGTATCTTGCTCGGGTATCACTGTGACTCTTCTCTTGGGGTTCTCTATTCGTCGGTGTGCACTGTTCGTTGGTGTCTATTGTCACTTGGTGTATACCTAACTCTTATCATTACTAATAACATAACCATTATTCCTTTGGTTCTTTGAAGTCTTTGATATATGAATATGATCAATCAGATTATATCAAGTTGACATCAATGAAAATATAATACATTAACTGATTTAATGTCTTGCATTAACTTTCTGCATCTCGACGATCATCAACATAACATTTTTAAGCATTCAATCAGTTATAGTTCATCATGTGGGGGTTTCCTTATATGTCTACAATATAGGGGGAAAATTCATCTAGAAAATCAAATAACTAGATGCAAATAGTAGGCATTGAAAGTAGGATACTCTGCTAAATCAGAGAAAGTGTAGAATGCAGAATTTTAATGAGGCCTCAACTTGGGTACTTAAAAAAATAACCAAAACTAATTGTGGAGAACTATAACATGGAAAACATACTTAATGATAAGTGATGAACACGACCTCAAAGCCATTTTTCATGGCAATCACCATATATGAAGTTATTAACTCTTAAACTATGTCACTTGGAAAAGCCTTTGCAGGGGTGCGCCTAGGTGTCATATCAAATTTCACATCAAATCACCTCAAGTTCCTTCAAAATTTTAAGGTATCAATAGAACCTCAAAGTAATATTAGTTTTGACTTGATAATAATCATATGAGACAAGAAATTGTAAGAAAACCCATTGTAAGAAAACCTATTCTAGTCCTCTGGTTCTTTAGTGCTTTCCTTTTCATTCTTCTCTGCAAATTCATCTATATTTACATTTGCACTTTCAACAATTTTGTTAGAGGCTTTATTTAGACATTTATAATCCTTTCTCTTGGTAGAGTACCCTAGAAAGATTCCTTCATCACTCTTGGAGTCAAGTTTTCCATTTCTATCATCTTTTAAGATATAACACTGACTTCCAAACATTTTGAAATAATTTACATTGGGTGTATATCCATACCAAAGCTCATAAGGTGTCTTCTTGGTGTCTTTCTTCAATTGTACTACATTCAGTGTATAAACAACAGTACTTACAACTTCTCTCTAGAATATTTGGGTGATCCCTTTCTCTATCATCAGTGTCCTTGCACAATCAACTATGGATCTGTTCCTTCTTTCAACAATTCCATTTTGTTGTGGTGTTCTTGGTGTAGAGGCCTATCTTCTGATTTCATGCTCATTACAAAAGTTAGTGAATTCATCTGAAATAAATTCCCCTCCTCTATCTGATCTTAAGCATTTTAACTCCTTACCACTTTGTTTCTCAACCATTGCCCTATACCATTTAAACATCTTAAATGCTTCTGATTTATCTTTTAGAAACATGACTGTCATCATTCTAGAGTAATCATCAACAAAGAGAATAAAATATCTATCTCCATAGTAACTCTTTGTCCTCATAGGTCCACATAAATCAGTATGGACTAATTCTAGAATTGCATCAGATGTATGGGTTTTTCTTTTGAAACTAGACTTTGTCATCTTACCTTTTTGACAATTCTTACACATGATGTTGTCAGGCTTAGTCATCGTTGGTAACCCTCTAACATTTCTCTTTTTGATAATCTTTATCATGTTGTCAAAGTTCACATGACACAATCTTTTGTACCACAACCATATGTCTTCGTTTGTAGAAATCAAACAAGTGGTGTCAGTATCATTCAGATAGAATAAGTTACCTTTTGTCTGCTCACCGGTACCAATCAGATTTCCTGATTTATTGAAGATCTTTGCCTTCTTATTTTCAAATTCTACTCTATGACCTGAATTATTCAAATGAGAAACACTCAATAGATTATAATTCAATCCATTTACCCAATAAGCATTTCCATGTTTTATCTGGTTATTCAACATTATGGTTCCTCTACCTTCAACTGGACAAGGTGTGTCGTTACCCATTCTTACTGAACTACCTTAATAGTATTCAAAATTCTCAAACTTTTCCTTATCACTGGTCATATGGTGAGTGCAGCCACTATCTATGATCGTGACATCATTTTTACTAACTTTAGATATGAGTGTTGTTTCTACATACCTTTCTTCATCATCATCCGAGTCATCTTTTACTGCTACAAACACCATCTCGATGTCTTCATCATATTCAGTGTCAGTGTCATCATGTTTGCATTTTGCTAGGTAACTGGCCTTCTTTCCTTTGTCCTTGTGGTCTTGGTTATCTCTTCTTTCTGATTGTTGGTAGCTTCTGTAATCACCTCTGTCAGACTTCTTTTCAAATGACCTGTCATTACTTATGTCATCTTTTCTTTTGTTAGGAAATCTTGTAGCAAAGTGTCCAGTCTCTTTACAATTAAAACAAATAAGTGGTAATTTACCTTTGTATTTACCTTTTCCTCTCTGCATTCTTCTAGCCATAAGCGCTTCAATTTCATCAATATCTTCTTCTTCACTTTCACTATCACTATCTTTTATCATAGTGTGTTTATGTCTTGATTTACTTATTCTCAAAGAATATTTGAATGCAGAATCTATGTTTGGTAAGACACTATTGTCAAAATTGTTCATCTCAAATGAAATTAGTCTTCCAATCAAATTGTCTAGAGTAACATTGCTATTTGCTACTTCTCTCATTTCTTGAATGGAAGATACTCTAATAGCATAAGTAGGCAATAAGGTTCTTAGAATTTACTTACCACTGTATCTTCTTTTAGTACACCTCCAACTCCTCGGATAGCATTGACTACCTCTTTGATTCTTATGTTGTACTGCATGATGTTTTCACCTTCTTTCATTTTGAGATCATCAAAATTTCCTCTAAGGCTTTCTTCCTTGGCTCTTAAAACATTTTTGTCACCACCATGTACAAGCATCAATTTGTCCCACATCTGCTTTGCAGTCTTGCAGGTTTTGACATCTTCAAATTTAGCATCGGAGAGTGAGGAAGCAAGCTCTATCACCATGCAATTGTGCTCATGCTTCTCTCTCATTTGTTCAACTACTGGTGCTCTTGTGGGGAACACATATTTAGTATCTAAGTATTGAGTAACATCATTTCCAATACCTGATAAGTGGAGTCTTATTATGCTCTGCCATGAAGCAAAATTATCTTTGTTCAACTTGGGCACATCTCATCTGTTCATCTTGTGATCTTTAGCTTACATCTTGAAACCTTCCTTCTAAGCACACAAGCTCTGATACCAATTGTTAGTAATAACTGAGAGGGGGGGTGAATCAGTGGTGTGATCCACAATTCTTGCCAATCAGATTTAAAGAAAACTCTAATTTTATCTCAAAGAGATCTTCTTGCCAACTGGATAAATCAACTTTAAATCAATTACTTATCTCTGACTTTATCTAGATGATTAAAACAATGATAAGTATATGTTGAGTCTATTTATATCTCTTGACAACTAAGATTTTTTTCATTTCTGAACTCTCTATTATGTCAGTTAACACTTTAGTTAGTCATCGGTGATAACTGACTGTTCTGTTGGTGTGACTTGAGTTGTCATCGGGTTCTCTATCCTTATCTTTTTCGTTAGGCAACACTATAATTCTTTCCGTCGGGTTACTCTGTGCTTTCCTCGTCAGGCAACACTGTGACTTTTCTCATCGGTAATATTGTGCATTAGCTCATCGGGTAACACTGTGACTTTTTCTCTTTTACTCTGTCCATCGGCGTGCACTTTGTCGGTGTATACAGTCACTTTGTGAATACTTGACTTGTATGCATTAGTGATAGCATAGTCTTGATTCATTGGTTCTTTGAAGTCTTTGGTAGTATTTCCATGACCATACATATTAAATCAAGTTGACATCAATGACAATACAATGCATTAACTGATTTAATGTCTTGCATGATCATCAACTTAACATCTTCAAGCATTTAATCAGTTACATGTCATCACTAGAGTCTATGCAAAGCTTCTATTTTCCTCCTTTCTTTGATTCCAAAACAACTAGTACTGCACAGGGACTTATGCTCTTCTTTATAATCCATTGATCCAATATATCTTGTACTTGTCTAGTTATCTCCTTGTTCTAATTAGGGGTCATTTTATAGGATGTCTTATTGGGAAAAGAGGCACTTGGTATGAAGTCAATCTGGTGACTTATGGATCTCTATGGTGGAAGGACTGCTGGTGAACCATCACTTACAATATCCTTAAAATGTTCCAAAAGTTCTTGTATCTTCTTGGGAAAAGGTGTTTGTTCTTTAGACTTTTCCTCTTTAGGCTTCATCATGAATGCATAACACTTTTCATATTCTTTTTTAAGCACTTGCAGAAAATATTTACCTCCTACCATCAACACATTGGACTATTCTTTACTCCTTCTTCCTTCATCAATGACTAAATTTTATATGTCACTCCATCCTTTTGAAAAAAATAAGCCTTATTTTCTCCATCATGCATGGCTTTTCTGTCAAACTGCCATGGTCTTCCCAATAGAAGATGACTAGCATCCACGGGAAGTATATCAAAAATTATTTTATCACTATAGCCTCCAATTGCAAATTTAATCCAGGCTTGTGCATTCACTAGGACATGTTGTCCTTTGTTCAACCATGTCACCCTATAAGGATGGTCATGAGGTATCTTGGTCAGTCCAAGTTTATTCACTGCCTCCTTTGAGATTATGGTGTATGTTGACCTAGAGTCAATGATCACCCTACTACTTTTCCAAGAATCTTTCACTTCAATTTAAAGAGTGATCTCCTTTTTTTAGGTTCCTCCCTAACTGGTTGTTTAATGAGAAGTCTTCTAATCATAAGATTCTCTCCACTCTCTAAATCCAAATTGACTTTAGGAGATTTGACACTACTAGCATCTTCTTGTACATAATTAACTCTTTTCTCTGATTGAGATGATGTGTCTTTATCAGGACACCTATAGACAAGGTGTCGAAGCTGGTGGCAGTTATAGCATTTCATGTTTGCAAATGAACCTCAGTTGGTTCCTCCTCCAAACATTCCCCTACCACCACTGTTAAGACCTCTCCCTCATCCATAATTACCTCTGGTAGTAGTTTCTTGGATATTCTCTGTCAGTTTTATCTCCCCCTAGGGTCTTGATTCATTGCTCCTACCACCATAACTACCTTTGTGACCTCTGGAGTCTCTACCTCTTCCTCTTCCTCTGTTATTAGTTTCATACTTTTTCTTTCTCTTCTCCTCAACCTTAAGAGATAGTTAATAACATTTCTATACAGTGGTAGGTGTCAATAGACTTATTTCCTCTTGAATACTCCACTTTAACTCATTGAGATAATGAGCCACTTTGATGCTTTCATCCTCTGTCACTTTAGACCTCAAGCATAGTTTATAAAACTTGTGTATATACATTTACCTTTGAATCTCTTTGTCTAAGATTCTACCTTTTCTTATGTAACTGTATCTCATAGTCCTCTATAATATATGTATCCCTTATCTTTGCAACCATACCCTTCCAAGTGGAGATTTGGTTCTTCCCTTCCTTTAATCTTTCATCTTGAACAAATTTCCACCATGTGAGTGGTGTTCCTCTCAACCTAGGCTTGGTCACTTTCACCTTTTGGGCCTCTATCACACTTTCACATTCAAAGTGGTTTTCTAAACCCTCTATCTAATCCATTACCACCTCTGGCTCCATCTTACCACTGAATAGGGGTACTCCATCCAATGATTTTCCACTCATAGCTTTCAAAGCCCTAAGGAATGAATCTTCTTGTAGTACTAGATCAGATTATGGTACCTCATCTTCTACTGTAACTGACTTCCCTTTTCCTTATATTTATTTCAATTTTTCACTCACTTATTTTTTCCTAGCTTGCACTTAATCCAGCTTGGATGCCATCTTTGCAAGTTGTTCTCTTAGGATTCTATTCTCCTCCTCACGTTCAACCATTTTCTTGGCCAACTCTACTTTGGTCACCATGGTTGATTCACCCACGGATTCAAGGTCACTTATAGACCTACCTAGGCCAAATATTCAAGGGCTTTGATACCAATATGATAGGGAGATCCTTTCCTGATTCATCTTGACTCTCTCTTAGGCCTCTACTATGGACCTATTATGGGTTTCTCTTCTACCCTAAACCAAAGGCAAAACACTTAGTTCATTCACCTTTATTTTCAAAGAATCCCACAATCAATTAAAGTTTTGTCTTCATTGAATCTACAAGGTTAGATTCCATCACTACTACTCAAACACCTTACAAGAACTTATAGGGTTGGTTCCACACTTCTTTTTGTCTAAAAACTTCAATCTTGAATATTTAGAGCCATAGCTCATCAACACATTCACCAAGTTCCTTATTTCAAGGAGTAGGCCTAGTGGGTTCTTGTAGCCCTAATCAGACTCCTAATCTAAATTAACTCCCAAATTTCTCAAAGAAGCCCCAAAATTGATCTTGGATCTAGATACCTATTTCAGAGATACAAATTTTTTTTAGGGTTTGGGTGACTCAAGTGCTCCGTACTGTACTTGAAATCCTTTAGGGATCGAGTCCTTAAAAGTAGGGTTAATAGGCCTGTTTGTAGAAACTCTTCTCAAAACCAGATGAAACAAATTAATCGACCACCACCAATTCTCACAGAGGTTTTTCTTCTTGTTAAGTCCATACTCCAAGAACTGGATCACTTCTTTCAATCCAACCTTGCAAATGGATCACATTGTTCCTCAATTGACCCTAGCTAGGCTATAGCCAAACTCGCCTAGGGAAAGAGCTCATAATTTACCATTGTAACCTTAGGACCTAAAAAAAAAAACTAGTCTAAAATAAGCCCTCTACCATATCTCCAAGGCATAGAGACTTGCCACAGTGGGAAATGGCTAGGGAGTCATTTTGCTATTTACAGTCCTTTCTGGTCTAGAGAACACAAAGCAAGAATAATAATTTACATTCAACTACAAAATAGAAACTAAAATCTAATCACTACCACACAACACTAAAAAAAACTATCATAAACTAATTACAATGAAACAAAAACTAATTCAATCCATTGATCAATGCTTGGATCAAAACAAAGTAAATACAATAACTGTTCCTTTCTATTACTTATAAATTTTTGCAAATTGGTGACCAACCTCATTACATGGATTCCAAGACCCTTAAATATGTCTGGATGACCCATCAAAAATTTCTGAACCAACCCATAACTGACATTTGGGTAGTTTTTCAACTTTTTGCAAAATGTTGTCGAGCAAGATTTAAAAGTTGTGAAGTTGCTCAAGCAACTTTTGAAATTTTTACAATTTTCACTCTTTGACCATTCTAACTCCATGGTTGGGAACCAAAAGGTCCCAAATCATATCCTAAGATCTAAAACACTTCAAAAATTTCCTTCTAAGGACTTAGACCACCAAACACACATTTTGGCCCATTAGGACATGACAAATGTTATTTGGATCAAAACCCTACACAACTCAACACACAACTTCCTAAAACATTCCAAAATGTTCCTTCCATAAACAATCATGTCAACCAATAAATGACCGAACACATAAAAAAGGTAGGGCTTCAACCCTAGGTGCTCCTTCACCACTACCATAGTGCTTCACAACTCATGTCTACACACACGATTGTAATTAGAAATCACATACCCAAAGAAGACACCAACACTTGGAAGGAATCCCCTTTCATTCCTCACATATCGAGTAATTAGAGATGAAGCACCTTGAGTGTGATGGGGTTTAAATAGATTTGATACATCACCCTGAAATGGAAATGCACGCCCTGATTTGTCATTACTCCTTACCAATTCCTCCTCTTTTATTTTTCGTGCCTCTCCCCACATAACACTATGGACCTCACACCTTGTAACCAATGATACCTCTTCATCCAATTTGATTTTATAGACTCTCATTAAATCTTCCTTTCATACATTTATTGCTACAAAGAAACAAATAATCACAAGCTCACATAAGTTTTAAGAGACACCATGCGGGTTGTAGAGACATGCGACAATTATGGTTTGACCTCCCACCTCAACCGATCAGGAAGAGGATGATCATCACAGGAGCACTCAAGCTTAATGACCACCCCTTAATCACATTTTCTCACACCCGTGATCCCCTCCAAATTATCAAACTTTCTTTTGACAACAGAAGGCATACTCTGTTTCTTAGCAGGAATCTTCTCAGGTGGGTAGGGAACAAAAGCCATCCAAGCCTCATAGAAAAACATCATAAGGGCGATATTCTAAACTCTCTGTAAATAAGAGAGGTTTGTTCATCTTCCTATTACCAAGAGATTTGGCAATCTTTTCACCGGCCTTGGCAAGAACCTTTTCCTTGGGCTTCTCCACCATGACTGTGGGAGTCTTTTCCCACTGTTTTCCTCTCCTCAACAATTTCTCTCTTTTTTTTTTTTTTTTTTTTAAACAGGCTTCTTCTTGGCTTTGCCCCACTATTGTCTTCCCTGCTCTCCCAGATCTTATATGCTTTGATACCAATTGTAAAATAACAGAGAAATTGGAAACCACAGATAGAGACAAGATTTAACATGGCTCACCAATTTAGCTACATCCACTAGAGAGCAGAGGAAATCTTTTTATTCAGCCATTGCAACTTACATAAGGATTTCTCCTCATATTTATACAATAGTCTTCAAGAGAAGACGAAGAGTCAAACAAGAGAAATATAAAATGAATAGTCATGAACAGTTGGACTTCACATCCAACACAAAGTCTATGGCAATTTTAAAGGTTTATTCATTTTTTGATGGAATCCACCAAATTTCAATTTCTTACATTGATGGTCAGCGAACAACGAACTCTATGTGGCATGCTAAAACAATGAACACCAATAAAAAAAGTTCGTCTTACTAAAGTGCTAAGTAGCCTGAGCTGATTTAAAAGAACCAATCCAAACAAATGAGACATAGTTCTTCATAGGCATTTTGTGAAAGCATGACAATTTGTGACCAACAACGATTCATTATGTTCTTACTTTTTACTCCACCACTGTAAGAGTAGGAAAAATGCTACATTGTATCTTGTCCTCATCGAAAAATAAAGCTGTTTGACACTCTATTTGAGCAACAAACTTTTAAACACTTCTTTCTTAATTAAGTTTTAAACATTATTAACAAAAAAAAATTGATTATTATTTATATAAAATATTATTTTTACTATTTTTAATAAAATAAATTAACACAGTTCAATTTTATAATTTTTTTTAATAATTTAATTTTATAGTAAAATTTAATTATTTTTATATTTTATTGATATTATTTTAAAATAACATAAACTATTGAATTATTTTAACACAAAATTATTAGAAATTAAAAGACATTTATTCTACCAATATTCTTTAAAAATATTTGATCTTACAATTTAAACTTTTTATATGTTAATTATAAATAAATTAAATTAAAATACATTAAAAAAAACATAAACACACCGTGATAGACAACTATTTTAGATGACTCCTCCACTTCAAATAGTATATAGAATTGACCTTATAATATATGGAAGAATTATAAACACTAAAAGAAAAGTCGTAGACCCTACTAAGAAATAATATATAGAAGGGCTCACCTAATAATCAAATATATTATGAAAACCATCACCCTTCCCATAATGATCCTTTGAATTTAATGTACCGTTGAATTTATCATGACATGAATTTCAAGGATTCTTATAAATAATGATTAAAGTAGTGTGATCAAGCACATTATTTATATAAATTGAATGATTTGATGGGGGGTTTGGGTAACATCTTCAAAAGAAGCTATAAAGCCATCTAACTATTTTTGTCCCTAACAATACACTAGCTCTTTCGAGGACAATCAAATATGATAATTAAATTTGTTTTATTCCATAATTGTTCACATGAAATTGGTCAATTCAAACTATAATTATCAATATAGGTCATACCAATAAAATATTAATACAATAAATTAATGGTGAACAACTTTATAGTTAAGAATTTATTAGTTCTTAAATAAGCATTAGACATTAATTTATAAAAAGATTAAAATTTCATGTGTTTATAATTTGGAGAGTGAAAAATGTCACACTTAAATATTCAATAATAAAATTTTACATATTTTAATTTCAATGATCTTAAAATTTATTATTATAACTTAAAAATTTGTCAAAAAGTAAAATAAAATTGGGTTATAAACTTTTATGAGAGACTATAATTGTAGAAAAAATAAAGGCTAATAGATAATTTAGTAATTGTAACATTTTTTAAAAGAGTGGTTTTATTTTACACACATTTATATAGAAAAGAAAAAAAATTAACACTAATAAAAAATTAGGTTGTTCATAATAGTATTATACTCATTTTCCTTGGTGGCCACTGCTTAAACGGTGTAATTTTCTTGCTTTGTTTCAATACCAAAAAAAGAAAAATATAAAATTTTCTTTAAAGAGGGTTACAAATGAATTTCTAAATTAAAAAGATTGGAAAACACAAAACCTTTCTTTGATATCTCTATGATCCAACTATAATCTAAAGAGGAGATGTAGATACTTAACAACAAACTTTTAAAATTTTTTTGACAATTTCTTCTGTACTATATATATATATATATATA
>MU228019.1:782841-829097 GCA_018584345.1 Thuja plicata
TTGCCAGTTGTTCTTTCAATTCTGTAATTTCTTCCTCTTGCTCTGTTATGACCTTCTTTAGTTTCTTCTTTTCTTCTCTCCATAGAGTTGTTGTTAACACATATTTATTATGCAATCCAAAGAGAAGTGTTTGCAATGTGATCGGGCCATAATCTTCTTCTTGATTTCTTTGCCTCCTCTGTTCCTTCCAAGGCTACTCTAAGAAACTTACTAACCAAGTTCTTTTGTAGGGCACTAAGGAAATTTATGCATAGGCTGACTGATGGATTACTGAGGCATTTTCTTCATTAATGACTGGAATGTCTTGATGGATTTCCTGGGAACTATTTTGAAAAACACCAGGTTCAGCTTCATAAGTTTCTGTGGAGTACGAAGGAAAGTCTGGAACTGTAGACTGATTTGGGGAATCATCTGGAATTATTTGCACATTGGGCTATTCATCAGATTGCATAGGAGAAGTGGGTTGTCTTATGGAGGATGACCTAGGGAGTTGTCCTCTCATTCTAGGATGCCTTCACACAGGGGTCTCCACAATTTCTACAACCTTTTCTTTAGTAGTCTTCTTCAGCTTCTCAGCTACAGGAGTAGCTGCTGCAGGAATTGGCTTCCTTTTCTTCTCTTTCGAAGAAGTAGGGATTTGTGGTTTGGCTGCAAGAATTGAAGGTTCTTCCTCTAATTTTTGTTTTCCTTTGGTTTAGGAAGAAGTAGGTACATTGCTCTCATGAGTAGGTAAGGGCACATTTCCTTGAAGATTTACGATTTCTGCCCCTTGGGTATCTTTTTCAACGGCTGGGTCAGTTGGTATTACATTATCATGCCCAATTTGTTCATTAGGGTTAACCTGTGGTTGTAGGGTTTTGCGTTCGACAAACTCTGACCATGCCATGGGAGAGGCAACCCTAAGAGACTTTCTATTAACATATGGCCCCAACCATCTTGTCTGCAACTTTCCTGGTATTTCCTTGAATCTTGAACCATACAGCAATGCCCAGTCTCCAACTTGAAATTGTTTTCTCTTGATATGCGAGTCATGCCATTTATTCCTTTATTTCTAGACTATTTTAGTTCCCTCCAGTGCATATTTACGTATTTCATCAAGGGAATTGAGATGCAGTAATCATTCCTTCTGTGCTGTAGGAAGATTGATATTTAACTACAGTGTTGTCCTCAGTGTTTTGTGTTCAAATTCAACTGGTAGCATAGCTGTTTGTCCATACATTAGTTCAAATGGAGTGAATCCTATAGTGGTCTTCCAAGTTGTTCTATACGCCTAGACAGCTTCTGATAGTCAGTTGCTCCAGTCCCGGCGATGCAGATGAATTGTCTTTGTTAAGATGGCTTCTATTTCCCAATTTGTAACTTCAGCCTATCCATTGGCTTGAGGGTGATAAGGGCTGGACTTCCTATGTCTAATATTGTATTCTTTCATGAGATCTGTTATTAAATTGGAAGTGAATTGGGTGCCTTGGTCAGTTACAAGCTCTCTCGGTACTCCATATCTCGTGAAAATCTCATCATACAAAAATTCTGCAACTTTATGGTCTCGGGCATGTTTCATAGCTTTTACTTTGACCCATTTGGTCAAATAATCGGTGCACACTAGGATGTAAGACTTCACATGATGGAGGGTATATTGGACCAATGAAGTCCATACCCCATTTTTCAAATGGAGTGACCACCACTTGTGGATTTAATGGCATTTCATCAGACTTAGTTGGTCGGCCCATTCTTTGACATTTGTCACACTTTCTTGTATAGCTAGCTACATCCTTGTGAAGTGTAGGCCAATAATATCCAGTTGTTAAAATATTTTGGGTTGTTCTTTTTGTTGCAAAGTGTCCCCCACATGGTTCATCATGAGAGGCATGGAGAATATCATATGTCTCATCTTCTCTCACACATCTACACATTACTTGGTCAGGTCCAGTGTAAAACAACATGTTATCAATCCAAGAGAAATTAATTTTTTTTTCAACCAGTAGTCTTCTTTCTTTGTAAGAAAAATGTGTTGGAACTTTGTTAGCTGCAAGTTAATTAGCTATGTCAGCATACCACAGACTTTGGATAGCAATATGAAAAAAATGCTCATCTGTAAATGCATCATCTATCAAAGTAGTATCTTTTTTTGTATGGTGGATTCTTGACAGATAATCAACTACTACATTTGCCTGGTCAGACTTGTCAACTATAGTAATGTCAAATTCCTACAAAAGAAGAAGCCATCTTGCTAACCTGCCTATGATAGCAGGTTTGTTCATGAGATATTTTATTGCTGCATGGTCAGTATGAACAAAAATAGGATAGCCAGTTATGTAATGATGGAATTTGTTCAAGGAATATACTACTGCTAGTAATTCTTTCTCTGTCACTGTGTAGTTTAACTCTGGTCCATGGAGGCTTTTGCTAATGTAGTAAATTTCATTTTCTAGGTTACTCAACTTTTGTCCTAGAACAAAACCTATTGCATAGTATGAAGCATCTATGTGAATGTGAAATGGAAAACTCTAATCAGGACCCCTAAGTATGGGTGTAGTGGTTAATAGTTTCTTACGCTGCAGGAAGGATTCATCACATTCTTTTGTCCAGTTAAATTCAACCTCTTTAGTAAGAAAAGTATACAGAGGACTAGCTATTTGACTAAAATTTTGGATAAACCTTCTATAGTAGCAAAAATTTCCTAGGAAAGACCTAACATCTTTTTTATTTATAGGAATAGGCAATGTTAGAATTACCTCTATTTTCGCAAGATCTACCTAGATTCCAGCTTTAGATATAAAATGTCCCAGCACTATGCCTTCTTGCATAATCATGAAACATTTGTCACTATTGAGAGACAAATTGTGTTCCTCACATCTGATTAGCACTCTTTCCAAATTCTTTAGGGCTTCCTCAAAGGCGACTCCAAATGTAGTAAAGTCATCCATATATATCTCCATACAATCATGTGATATATCAGCAAAAATGTTGATTACAGCTCTCTGGAAAGTAGCTGGTGCATTGCATAGGCCAAATGGTAATACAAAATAGGCATATGTACCCTAGGGGCATGTGAATGTAGTTTTCTCCTGATCTTCTGGAGCAATGTTGATCTAGTTGTAACCAGTGTATCCATCCAGAAAGGAGAAATATTTCTTACCAGCTAGAGTTTCCAGGACTTGATCAATAAAGGGTAAAGGAAAATGATCCTTCTTTGTGGCATTATTCAACTCTTTGCAATCCACACATATTTTCCATTTTCCCCCTTTCTTAGGTACAATGACTAAGGGTGATACCCACTTGCTATCAGAGATTGGATAGATGAAACCAACATCTAGTAATTTTTGTAATTCACTTTTAACTATCTCTCTCAATGCTGGATTTATCCTTCGTTGAGGTTGGCGTAGTGGTAATCTTCCATCATTAATGTAGATCCTATGGGGGTACAGAGCTTGGGGTTTAGTCCTAGCATGTCTCCATAATTCCAAGCAAAGGCTTTCTTATGCTTACACAAGAGTTTAGTTAACTGTTCCATTTGTTGAGGTGACAACTTGTTGTTTACATGGAGATTATGACTAGGGGAAATTTCCACAGCAGTTGTTAACTCTACCATTGACATATCAGGTACTGGGTTTGTAGCTATTTCACATTTTAACAATTGGCTAATTATTTCAGGGTTTGCTGGAAAGACACAGTCTTCATAGGCACATAGCTACAGAATAACACTTTTAGAAACATCTTTTGCTGCTATACACTCATTGGTAAGAATACTCTGTATTACATCATCTTTCTCTTGCATTTTTAGAAAAGAATGTCTATGCATCATCATAAGCTGAGCAACAGAATTGACCTCTTCTTCCTCATCTCCTAGTTCTGGCCAAATGGGATCCTTCAAATCTAGCTGAGGCTGGCAGGAGGATAGAGTGCTATTTTATTTATTTCCTGGCCATTTGAAATTGTCATACCCCCTGATCTACAATTTATTTTTGCATCAATGCTGGCTAACCAAGGTCTCCCCAAAATGACTAGATAGCCAACAAAGTTTACTTTTGGTGATAAGAAGAGAAAATCACCAGGGTATTCCCATGAGTCTAGGGTAACTACCACATCTTCTACAAGACCATCTGGAGTGACTGTTGAACTATCAGCAAGTTGTAATATTGTTGGTGTTGTTCTAAAGCCTTCTATACTTATTCTGTTCATTGTATCTTTGGTCATCACATTAATGGCTGCCCCCAAATCAACTAAAGCATTTTTGACAGATTGTCCATTAATTACCAAGTCAACTACTGGACTTCCAGGTTCTGAATACTTGGGTATAACTACCTTCCCCAACATGATATTCACAAGTTTCCCTATGACATGAACTATTTGAGGGTCTTTCTTCTTCCTCCCAGGATTTTAAGGCATGCATCCTTAATTGCTTTCCCATAGATAGGAACATCTTTGATAGCTTGAAACAGAGGTATTTGGATATGCATATTTTTTAGCTGCTCAAGAATATCAAAAGGCATTTCCTCTTGGGATATATGCTTTTCTATTGTGAGCCTTTGTGGAAAAGGAGGTTCAACCGAGGTTTCATCATCAATTTTGCTAGATTTTTGAGTTGATTGGGTGGTATTTTGCGATATATCCACTGGAAGAGGTGCTGATGCTGTAGGAGTGTCTGCAACTTCTGTGATAATAGGATGTTCAGGTGCAGACAGAGTAGTACCTGATCTCATATGTATGTCAGATATCTCTAGAGCATAAGTAGGATCTAGCTGTGTATCAGTAGTACACATTGGCTGCTACTATTGCTTGCTATTTGGATTTGGTTGCGGCTGAGCAGGCAATTGCATTTTCTTTGGATTGGGGCTAGTGGGTGCAGAAGGCGACATTATTGCAGGAGGTGGCACTGATGGTGGTATTTGTGGAAATGCAAGATTTTGGTTAGGCCACTGTGGAAGTCCCCTCCATTGATTATTTTTCTGCCAATTCCCTTGCAGTGGTTGCCATTGGTTTTTCTGGTTAGGCCACTAGGTATTTTGCTAGTTAGGCCACTAGTTATTCCAAGTTGGCTGAGAGTACTGAGGAATATTCTGATAACTTTGGTTTTGCCATTGACTATTGTAAGGATTTGAAAATTGTAATGGATCCTGAGGCATACCTTGTCCTAGTGCCCATGGGCGACATTGAGAAATGAAGAACACTTTATCGTTATATCCTTCTATCTTCATGCACTCAGTAGGTAAATGTTGATTTTCTAGATTTGCCACCAGCTTGCACTCGCAGTCTTTCTTTTGTTTTTGGCAATGAGGGAAATATTCAGCCAAATACAATTTAGCATTTGCATGTTTCTTATTGGCAGTCATGGTGTTAATATGGGTGGCAACATCATTAATGATGTCTTTCTTGAAATCTGCTAGCAAGCTAGATATCTCCAACTTACAAACACCTGAACTAATCCCTTTAATTGCTGTAGATCGATATCCTCTTCTTTCTTCCCAGTTGATCTGGAATAGTTGAGACATATTTTCTTGAGATCATCCCAAGAAGATTGGGATATGTCCCCACCAGCCATGAGGTCCAATGCTTCTAGACAGCTGTCATTCACTCCTCTCAAGAAGATTAGTTTCTGTGAATCCCTCGCCAGAACATGTTGGGGATTCTTCTGCATGGTGTATAAAAAATGTGAAACATAGTCCTCCAAAGTTTCATCCTCCTTCTGTGACATTCTAAAAATGTCATCTCCCCTTGGGTCACTCCCCTTGCAATATTCTTTGTATTTCTCTAGAAACAGGGTCTGCATCTCATCCCATGTGCCTGCTACATTTGCTCCTAATCCCATGAACCATCGTAAGGTTGACTCTTTCAGTGTTGTTGGAAACAACTTGAGTTTGTGGGCATCCGTGTTATAGTCAAAGCTATGATAGAGGATGTCAAACTCAAACAAAAAGGTGTCAAGATCTTTGGTTATCAGCCCATAAAATTTTGGAAGTGCAGCTGAGGGTATATTCTTGAGGTTTGCATTGTTTACAAAGCTTGGCAGAGGAAATGGAAAAGTAGGGTGTGCCATTACTGGAGGTATCAGGGGTGGTACTTGCTGTTGGAAAGGAATATTAGCCACAAGATTGTTATTAGCAAGTGAATTTGGGTCAGAATTATCAAGAAAGTTGGCCAAGATTTCAGCAAAAGGACGGAAACCACTTATATCAAAAGACCCTTCTCCAGCGGTAGATGCTGCAGGAAACTCAGGACTTGCATCAACAAAAGGAAACTCAACTTCTTCAGCTTGCTCATTCAAATTTGCATGTTCTCTTGGAAGAAATCTATCATATTCGTCTCTTCTTCTTCCCCTTCAATGCATGCAAATGAATTCTTCACACTGATGAAGCAAATTTAGGACCACGAAACATTAAACTAACTAAAAGACTCAAAAGGTTTCTTAGCTTGACACCATCCTTGGCAGCGGTGCCAAAAATGAACCGCCTCACAATAAGTGCTTAGTAATTGTGACCAAAGCCTCTCTTAGGAATAATGTATTCAATCTAAGGATCAATTCTCCCACCATGAGGTGCATTTAGTTTGTCAACCCAAGGACGTATACTTGAAATGGTACAGCATAGTATGTGCACTAAGTTCCTTAAGGAGCCATTCTACCTATGCATCAGGAAAGTAAAATACATGAAAGGAATCTATACTAGGGTTGTAGGAAGGGAAACACACTTAGTCCTTACTAAAATGAATGCTAAAAATTGCAAACTTCTACTTAAATCTATTATTTCAACCTAGACCATTCACTATAGCTATCCTTGCAGGTGCTGCAGGAACATTCACAAAGTACAATGCTGCAGGAAGAAACTATAATCTTATATCTAGAATACTGGAAATGCAGAAAGTAAATATATTCTACTTCTACTCTAATCCACCTACCAAGTGGGCCCCCTTGGTTGGCTTCTGCTAATCTATGAACACAGAATAAGAACCAATAGTTATTTCATTATTTTTCAAAACTGATTACATGAGAATATGATATGAAACTAAAAATGAACTTGCTGTGAAAGATACAATCAGAACATTGTATTCCCTTCAAAAATATGAACTTACAAACAAACAGTCTCCTCCCTATAAATAGAGGATTGAATTCTTTATTCCAAAATAGAAAAGGAACTAACTAACTAAAACTGCCCCAAAGAAAGAGAACAAGAAGCGCAACAGCCCACGACATGCATAATGAAGTCTGGGTGATCAAGTCAACATGCTGGTAATATAGAGGGAATATAGCAGAGCTACATTTATGCATTTCTAAAATAGTGGCTCTTGATTTGTGGCAGCCATGTCTTCTGATGTCATGATGGCTTATCCACATGAAGTTGGTCTTTATGTCCTCCTTCAATGCTATCGACCACTCCCAACGACTCCTACTTCCTGGCAAGATTAGTTAATATGAAAAAGATATTCATGCAAGCATCTTATCAAATTAATCTAGATGTTAGAACACACATTCAGATTATTATATGAAATAATGCAACATATATATAATATTGGTGTAATATGACATATCTATTCCACCCATGGATTAATGGTTCTTTTATGTACTTAACAAAAGTTCAACTGACTTAAAAGTTCACAATTGTTTTGATAATACTTAAAAAAAGAGTGCAAGGATTAATATAATAAAGATAGTAAAACAGGATCATCAACATCCACATTTCACCTACCCATGGGTGAAATTATTTTTATATTAGAGGACGTATACCGGATCCTGTGATCACCCATCTGAGGATGGATAATAAGATATTTTACAGATAGATCAGAGACATATATTGAGAGAGACCAGATATATTTCTTAGTACATATCCTTTTTCGCAAACATAGATATCATATTCCCCTTAAGGGCACTGGTTCAGGCTTCTGATGAGGTTCCTTTAGTCAGGAAGATATTGTTGTTTACAGTTCTTGTTTCTCCTAATTGTAAGGGAATGATGTTATCTACACCTTTATCTCATGTACTTCAAAGCATGGAGAGGAACCACATAGTATATTCTTAGGGAAGGAGTATGTTATTTCACTTATACTACAAGCTTGGGAGATTTTTGAGGTATCAGAGATGGATCCTAGCAGTGTGTATACTATTACATGTATGGATATTTAAGCACATCACTTGTACATGATCAATAGGATTTCTAGTAGAGATTGATGCAAGTGATCCATGAGCATACAAATATCTACTAAGCTCATCATGGCTGGTGATTTTCTGTATTGGAGGGTGACCATAGATTGGTTGTAGGCAGATGTTGTCATCTAGAGACCCTATAAAAAAATGCCACCTTGGACATACACTGACCAAAAGATGAGATGCATGCAGAGATAGACTTCTAGAGGGAAGGCACAATTAGATAGTAGTTCCTTTCTTTCTATTCTAATAGAGTACAATGATAGTTTTTTCTGACATAGGGTCCTCCCATACTAGTATCACGTTATGCACATGGTGATAGAAATATTGAGAAGCTTAGGACTATACCATGACCCACTATAGATGAAATAGAGTTGATAGATCTAGAGGAAGAGAATGATACCAAGGTAGAATACACAATCACCAAGGAAGGTTTGACTAGAGACTACCTAAGACACATCAACGTGCATGGGATCAAGCCCATCTTTGTAGTAGGCTACCCCATAGGAGACCCATGGCCATTCTTTAGAGGAGAGAATGCAGTATCAAAAGGTGAGCATGATGTCTATGATGAGGGGGGTGATGATGATAGAGAGGATGAGCAACTAGGAGATATACTAGAGGTGGCAACCATGGAATAGGACTGTGAAACAATTGAGGAGAAACTGACAAAGGGGATAGATGCTACCCATTTGATGAGACGAACACCAAGATTTTCATCAAAGATGCCCCCCCTAAGGGATGTTTCCTTTAGAGAGCATGGAAAGAGTAGCAGGTTTGTGCCTCCAACAGCTTCCTGGGGTAAAGCCCCAATGTTTCCAGCTAGTGACAATCCTAACTACAAGGAAGGTGGTGCAAGGGCACTCCCTCAAGATGTAACAATCAAAGGTTGATAGGCCCAAGGTTCCTAAGAGATTATCGATTCCTAAGAAATGTAATAAGATCCATTTGTAAGGCCAGTTGACAAGTAGGAAAATCCTATGAGCCACTTGGTCAAACTTGGTAAAAGTATCAAAATTAGATTAGGATGAGTTTAATTTATGGTTTAATATATTTTGGTTTCTTGAGAACCTATTGGATTTCTTAGGATGAGTAAGAACTCACTATGAGTTAAGATAAATTTTTTTAATCAAAAGTGGGTGAACCACTAGTATTTAATATTATTAATATAAAACTAGTTCGAGGGCTCAATTGGAAAAGAACTAGTAAGAAAACCCAATATCCTTGCCTGATTACATAATATACAGATATGACAAGAATCATAAAAAGAAACAATTCCTCTAAACATAGGACCACTACCAAGATCGATCGTTACATACATTTAGCATCATTTGTGGTATGGAAAAAAACATCGTGTCATATTGAAGTATTCGATCAAAACCACTATGCCCTAAAAATTGAAATCTAGCAATATTTTCAATACATTAAAATTCTAGGACAGAAACCCATGAAACATTCACAAATTGCATTCAATCCTCCATTTCTGAGGGGTTGACAACTGTAGATGAACAATTATTATCTCAGGGATGTATACATGAAGGCACACACATCTCACTCAGCTGTCTCAATGCTTAGTCATGCTGGGGCATAACTCGGTCATGCTGAGGAAGAACATGCATCTCACTTGGCCATCCCAATGCTTGGTCATTCCGGGGAAGCGCGGAAATATCACTTGTCCATCCCAGTTCTTGGTTGTGTTGGAGAGGCATGGGTATCTCACTTGGCCATCCCAGTACTCGGTCATGCTAGGGATGCATACATGGTGGCACATGCATCTCAGTCGGCCATCCTAGTGCTTGATCATGCAGTGCAATGCTCAGTCATGCTAAGGGAACACTGGAATCTCACTCGACCATCCAAGTGCTCGGTCACGCTAAGGCATTTATCGGTCATGCTAGGGAGGCACGAGCATCACACTCGCCCATCCTAGTGCTCGGTTATGCTTAGGAGGCACAAGTATCTCACATGGCCATCCCAATGCCTGGTCATGCTCCTCCCTTAAAGTTTCCTATAGACTATTCCATCCATCCTGGGTGGCCTAACTATCTACTTCCACATTCCCCCAACTAGAAGAAGGGTTCTCAATTGTTGGGCTGATGTTGAGGTCTAAAACAAAAAGTGCAAAATAATGCAAAAAATTTAAAATTGAAAAATGGTAAAAATTGTACTTTGGCCTCCCAAATACTCTAATGGTCACATGTTTGAAAAATATTTTGGGACATTTTTTTAAGCATATATGTACTTTATTGAATCAAATTTAATCAGAGAAGTGGAGGTATGAAAGTTTGGTGTTGAAGAATAAAGATAAAATTCTAGTTTTTCAGAATTTCAGCAAATTTTCATGGTGTTTTGGATAAAATATCTAATTAAATGATTTGAATATCTATATGGCTGAAATTAATTCTTAAATAGATTCCTAAAAAATCTAGGGTAGGATCTTGAGGAATCCATTCAGAGGAGTTATTGACAGATCTCTCCTAGAAACCTGGGTTGTGATCTAGGATAAGGGATTCATATCAAAATGGCCCTAACTAGAAATTTCACTAGGGGATAGCCATGGCCACTTGGGGAATGAAAGTTAGGTAAATTTACTCTAAGATTCCAGAGTTTGGGGATTGGAAACCAACTACACCTCTTTGCAACATCAAGCCCTAGGTCAAGCATAACCATGTACTTGGTCACAGTTTTGAGAGATTGAGTGTGCAGAAGGAATTTAGGAGTGGATTGATTGAAACCAATGGTGGATTATGTGTATTTTAACATTCCTAGACATGTTCCAATAATTTTATTATTCCTAGGTTATGACTAGTGAAGATTTCCTTTGTTAAGGGGGGCCTAATAATGGCAATTAGGTCTCATAGGCCTATAAGGGTTCAGGGGTTGAACAAGGGAATTAGAGTCTCTGTCTTGGAGTTTCATACCATCTTCCAAAAGGGTGTCAGGATATATGATTTTTTTATATGATCCTTTGCGAGTTATATGTTTTATTATTTGAAAACCCTCTTCATAGGGCTACTAGCCGAGATATTCCTAAAGGGCTCAAAAAAAATATTTTGGACTTAGGGGTCTGTTGGACGCTAGGAAACTTATAGTGTGATCAATTAAAGATACTTGAAGAAGTTAGAAACCATGTCCACTCCCTAGCAGCAAGGTTTCCTTTCTAGCACACGAAGATGATCTAGAGGTTAAAGGATTGATTGGCTTTTAACATTGTGTTTGAACAATAAAGATTATTCAAGGGAGTTGTTTGTAATTGTTTTCCCTTTCACAATGAATGAAGTACTCTAAGATGATATGATTGTATTCTTGGAGGATTTGATGAGAAGGATTGGCAATTTATATTCCAGGTGTGGAGTCCTTTGTTTGAAATCATTCCTTTTAAAGGATTGAGGAACCTATAAAAAAAGGGTTAAGGTACCTAGATAGAAAGATCTCTGCATCAAGTGGTATAAGAGATTAGTAGAAGCCTAAGGGAAGTGTTGTGTGATTATGTCTACATAAGACTTAGAGGGATAAGATTCTCCAATAATTACTCCAAAGGTAACCAATGTTGAACTTTCCAAGATAGTGCAAGGTTTGAGATAAGAGATAAGTAGTTTAAAGGGTGGAGTTGATAGGAGGGAAGAAATGTAATCAGAGAGAGAGGAAAGGGGATAAGAAAAGGAGACCCATGAGCATGAAGAAGAAGAGGTTCTTGTAAATCAAATATACCTTGTGAATGCCCTCAAATATATGGCTAGGAGAACCACAAACAGTAAATTAGACTTGGCTATGTTTAGTGGAAAGATGGACCCAGACTTGGCCATGGAACAGATTGATGCATTGGAAAGTTTCTTTGAATGTGATGAGACCACTAAGAATCAAAGATTTAATATGGAAAAATAAAAAAATGAGAGGTACAAAATTGATGTGGTGGAGCTTCATCCAGGGAGAAATGGTGGAGGGGAAGAACATGATATCCCCTTGGAAGGTGGTGGTTGCTAAGGTTAAGGAGGCCCATATACCATATGAATATGAAGTAAAATATAAAAAAGGAGACAAAAACTAAGAAAAAAGGAGATGGATGTTAGTAGCTACATGGAAGAATTCAAAAAACTTTGTCTAAAGTCAAAGAAAGTGGAGATTGAGGTTGAGAAGGTGGCCAAATATTTAAATGGCCTAAGGATGAACATTCAAGATGAGTTAAATCTCTGCAACCCTAAGACAGTTCAAAAATGCTATCAATTGGAATTAAAGGTAGAAGAAAAGATAAGAATAAAAAAAACTAGAATAATAGGGGTAGAGAAAGGAATGATTTTAATAACAGAGGTACAGGAATGTCTAGTGGAAGGGGGCAAAATTTTAAACCCCGTGGTGAATCTAGTCAAGAAAAATCTCAAGGAGAAGGTAGTTCGAGAGGTGAATACAAAGGAAGAAGATAAAATAGAAGATGCATTTTTTAAGGGAGGAATGGGGGTCCTATGGGGTGCTACAACTACAAAAAACTAGGCCACCCTACTCATAGATGTCTAGACAAGGTAGGATCAAACATGCGAGGTGTGAGGAGAAAAAACATGATCCAGGATGATGCACAAAGTTTCAACTCACACTCCAAGGAGTTGGATCTAGAAGAAGGAGTTTGTTTGATGATGAAGATTACACTCTTGAAAGCACCTTCACCCCAAGAGCCACCACAAAGGAAGGAACTCTTCAAAACCAACTGAAAAATCCATGGTAAGGTCTACAAACTTGTTGTTGATTCTATTTCAACTGAGAACTTAGTATGTAGAGAAATGGTAGAAAAAGTAAAATTGGAAAGATTACCCCATCCCAACCAATCCCAAGTATCTTGGCTCACAAAAAGAACACAAAAATTAATAAATATACTTTCATGGGTAGATTTCTCTATAACAGAATATGAGGATAGAGTATTGTGTGATAGTGTGGAGATGGATGTGTGCCACCTTCTATTAGGTCACCCTTGGCAATATGACCTCAAAGAACACCGTGATGGGATGAAGAATACCTAAAAAATCAACAAGGATTGACATATATACACCATGAAGCCACTACCTAATCCTAAATATAATAAAAAAAAGAACCAATGGTGATTTTGATAGGAGAAAAGGAGATGGTAGAAACCATCGAGGAAGCCAAGGTAGGGTATGTCTTAATTCTTAAGCCCAAGGACAAGGTAGGACTTAGGGAGGTGACCAAAGAAGTAGATGAGTTGTTTGGGAGATATAAGGGTGTAATTTCAGGAGAATTACTAGATACCATACCTCCTTTGAGAGACACATGTTATCACATTGATTTCATCCCTAGTGCTTCATCACCAAACAAAGCAGTTTATAAACTTACCCATGATCAGATTGCAAAAGTAACAAGACAAGTAAAAGATTTGTTGGAAAAAGGGATAATTAAATAGATCCTAAGCCCATGTGTAGTACCAAGTTTTTTAGCTCCTAAGAAGGATGGAAAATTAAGGCTATCCACTGATTCAAGGAAAGAAAACAAAATCACAATTATAGAGAGATTTCTGATCCCAAGGATTGGAGACTTGTTTGACCAGTTAGGAAGTGCATGCTACTTTTCCAAGGTAGACCTTAAATCAGGATATCACCAAATTAGGATAATTCTAGGAGATGAGTTAGAGACTACATTTAAAACCACAGAGGGGTTATATGATTTTCTTGTTATGCCATTTGGTCTTAATAATGCACCAAGTACATTCATGAGATTGATGATTGAAGTATTCCATGATTTCATTGGTAAATTGGTTATTGTAAATTTGGATGATATACTTGTTTTCAATAGGTCTAAGGAATTTTTTTTGGAACATCTCAGTCAAGTCCTCAAAAGGATTCATGAACACAAATTACTAATAAATTTGGAAAAATATGTTTTTATGCAACAAGAGCTAACTAATTTGGGTTTTGTGATCTCAAAGGGTACTTTGAAGATGGATCCAATGAAGGTGGATGCTATCTTAAATTGTCCAACACCAAAGACACCAGGTGATGTGAGGAGTTTCCATGGGTTGGCAACATTCTATAGGAAATTCATTAAGAATTTAAGCCATATATGTTCACCACTGCTTGACACCATCAAAGGGGGAAAGAAAGTGAATTTTGAATGGACAATCAAGGTAGAAGAAGAATTTGAATACCTCAAAGGTAGAGTGGCTCAATTTCATATTCTCACACTCCTTGATTTCAAAAAAAATTTCACAGTAGAGATAGATGCAAGTAATTTGGCCATTGGTGCATTCCTTAGCCAAGATGGTAGGCCTATTGCCTTCTTCTCTGAAAAATTAAAAGAGGCTAAACAAAAATATAGTACCTATGATTTATAACTATATGTAATGGTACATGCACTTAAAAAGTGGAGGCATTATATTTTTCCAAAATAATTCATTGTTTTTACAAATAGCCATGCATTACACTTCTTGAATGGCCAAGAAAAGTTAAGTAATAGACACATGAAGCGGGTTGAGTAGTTGCAGGCATACATACTCACCATAAAACACAAGAAGGGTACACAAAACAAAGAGGAAGATTCTCTCAGTAGGAGAGTCCATTTGATGAAAGAAGTAAAGATAAAAAGCGTATAGATTGATGCCCTCAAGGACTTGTACAAAGGTGATATAGATTTTGATGAAATATATAAGGTCTGTACTACTTTTTCAAATACATAACATACCTTGTATTCTTATTATATTATTTAAAATGGGTTGTTATTCAAAGGGGGGCAGTTGTGTATCCCAAAATGTTCAATGAGGGGAAATTTCATTAAGGATAAATATTGTGGCACTATGGGGGGTCAGTTTGGAATTGATAAGACATTTGAATTGGTTAAAATACATTATCATTAGCATAGAATGCAGACTGACATTAGGAAGTTTGTTGAGTCTTGTATAATATGTCAGAGGGCTAAGGAAGTTCACACAAATAAAGGACTTTACCAATCATTTCCAATTCCAACAAAATCTTGGGACATTGTTGGTAAGGACTTTGTTATGGGGTTGCCTAGGACAAAGAAAGGTTTTGATACCATATCTGTGATTGTATAGAAATTCAACAAAATGGCACACTTTTTCCCTTGCAAGACCACAAATTTTGCATCCCATATTGCCAAATTGTTATTTAAATAAGTGGTAAGAATACATGGATTACCCTCTTTAATTATTTCTAACAAAGATGTGAAGTTTTAGGGTCATTGTTGGAGGAATTTTTGGAGAAAGCTAGTCACAAACCTTTCCTTTAGTTGTGCTTACCATCCTCAAACAAATGGGCAAGCTGAAGTGGTCAATAGATCACTTGGAGATTTGCTAAGATGTCTGACCAAACAATATTCACAACATATTACAAGTTAATTCAAGACCAAAACATGTTCATTTTTGTCAAGAATGAAGCAATACATGAAAATAAAAAACATTAACACATAATACTTTAATTTAAAAGATACAAGCACATATAAATATTAAAAATGAGAGAGAAATGAGGTAAAATAAAGAAAAAGAAGAGTTAGGCATAGTACCAACGTAAGTGCATAGCATTTATGGGGTTTCTAAGCGGTACACCATCCATATTAGCTAACTTATATGTTCCAGAACCATAAACTTCAGTGACGATATATAGGCCAAGCCAGTTAGGACTAAAATTCTCACTTTCTCCAGATAGAGCATTGAAGTTACATTGATTCTCATAAAGAACCAACTCTCCAACAGAAAAAGAATGCTCAATAACTTTATGATTGTATTTATTCCTTAAGGATTTACGATAGGATTGAATGTGCTCAAGGGCATTAATGCATTGCTCATCTAACATTTCAACTTGTTGAAGATGTTGTTCTTATCAATTATACCATTATAATAGACTCGTAAGGAGGGTACCTCTAATTCCAAAAGAATAATTACGTCTGCACCATAAACTAGATTATAAGGAGTTGTTCATGTCGTAGTTTGAACACTTGTCCTACAAGCCCATAAATCATTGATCAATTTTGTATGCTAATCCTTATCATGTTTGTTAATAGTCTTCCTAAGAATTTGTTAAATGCCATTTTTGGATGCTTCAACTTGACCATTAAATTGAGGATAGTATGGAGTAGAAAAGAGTTTCTTGATACAATGTTTTTCCAAAAGGTTTGTTAATTCCTTATTTTTAAAATGACTACCATTATCAGATATTATGGTTGATAGAGTATACCAAATTGAGAAATAATGTTCTCTACGATAAAATTTCAAATGAAATCAACTATAGCAGAGAAAAGAGGCACCTATTCTACCCATTTGGTAAAGTAATAAGTAGCAGTGATGATGTATGTGTGTCCTTGAGAAGAAGCAAGTGATAATTTCCCAATGAGATCCAAGCCCCAAATATTAAAAGTCTATGAAGCTACTTGAGAGAGGAGTTTTTTTGTAGGAGAGAAGATGAGATTATTGTGATGTTAACATTGAGGACATTGTTTGACAAAGGAAAATAAATCTTGTTCCATGGTTTGCCAATAATATCCCATACAAAGGAGTTTTTTAATCAAGGACTTTTCACCAAAATTCCTACCAAAAGATCCTGAATGAGATTCTTGTAACAATGGGGATCTAAGTTTTATTAAGGTATCAAAGTAAAAGACCATTGTAAGAGCATCTTTAAATAATTTCAGCAAGAATGATTTATCTTGTAGCAATTTTGTGGATTCAAGCTCTAGTATTTCTTGTTGCAAATTCAGGAAAGGTACCATCTCTTAAGTAATGAAAAATATGTGAATATCATTCATCCAAATGAAGACTCAAACAATAAGTATCATCATTAGATATTTCTAAAATAGTAGGACTGACAAGATTTTGTATGGTAAATTGATAGCTTTCAATATTGTTCTCTAAGGAGATAAGATATGTTGTACTTTCCATGGCATCCACATGTATATTATCTTTACAAGGTATATTTGAAATAGAATGAAAGGAAAACTTAGCAAGAAAATTCAAGGCTAAATCATGATGTTGAGTCAACTTAGTATGTTTAGCTTGATATATTCCATTGATCTGTTACATAATCAATTGCAAATCTCCAAAGATTTTAATATGTTTTACCTTAAGGGATAAAGCCACTTTTAATCTAGTGATAAGGGCCTCATATTCCACAATGTTGTTAGTACAAGATAAATTAAGGCAATATGACAAAGGTATAGGTTTTTGTAGACACTTAAAAATGGCTAATTTCTTTAATGCAATAAGTTTACTAGCATTCATCTAAAATTGTTAAATAATATTTATTATTTAATTAATTTATGTCATTATACTATAATAAAAATCTAAAATCATCATTTCTCAATAAATTTATGATTCAGGAGAATCTTTGGATCTTGGCAATCTTGCATCAACTAAAAATATTTATTTTCCTCTTTTCTTGTTTGATTAGTTTTGGTTTTTCTTTCTGCAATCGTTCTTTGTATATGTTCAGGGTCTGCAATCCTTACATCATGATCATGGCTTCATGATAGACATTCTCCTAGGTCCATGCATCATTTCATTACTTCACGCATGATATTTTGGAGATTCTTGGAAAGACTATCTTGTTCTTCTTATTTTCAGTCAGTCTTCATGTTTTCCAATCTCACGAAGGTTTTCCTTGATCAACAAAGCTTAACAACTCATTTCTCAATCATATGATACATTTGTGGCTGACCTCCTTGAGGGATCACATTTCATATTTCATTCATTGGAAGTTGATCCTCATGATTTGGGTCCTAACCTATTGTTGTAACACATTTTCTTTCTTATTGGAAAATGTGGACTTTCTAGGATGACTTGATGTTTGCGAAGGCTTTCTAATATTATGGATTTGATCCTAAAGAGAGAGAGTATCATAAGATTATCTTGTTATAACTATAGCTAAGGATTTCATAATGGTTTCTGAATTTAATCAAGTTTGTATGCATGACATGTATGACTGCGTGTTGCAAATCCATTGTTTATGATTTTTATGATGATAATAAAGAAGGGTGATCTCTCATTTCTCCCTATTTTTCTTATTGATTCCATTGTGTAATTCATGTTGCAAGGACTAGATAGATGTATTTGAGTTCTGTGCATCCTTGACTACATTAAGTGGTATCTAAGCAAGGTTTTTTAACCTAGGGTTTTGCTGGTGGGGTGATTGAGGAAAGGTTCAAACCTTAAGCTGATGAAGATTATGAAGATGACTATGATAAATGGTAGAGGTAGAGAAAGGAATAAAAATCTAGCTATCTTGGATTTATTGAGGCAAATTTTTTCTATATTGGAAGCGGTGGAAATTTCTCAAAGGAGAGGAAAAAATATAGAAGATGCAAGTGATGAAGAAGGAGATGAACATAATCAGAATCAGGTTGGGGAAGGAGAGAATAATGAGGCACAACCAGAGTTGAATCAAGAAGAGGAGAGATTCAACAAAGCCTTGACTAATCTTAATAAGAGACCTTATTTTAATCCACTTGACAATCATGGTAATCTTGATTCAGATGAATTGATAGATTGGATCACATATATGGATAAGTACTTTGAACTTGAAGGAACTAGTGAAGAGAAGAAGATAAAATATGCCCACACCAAGTTAAAAGGACATGCATCCTTATGGTGGGAACATTTACAAATAGATCAACAGAGAAGAGTTAAAGACGATCAAATCTTGGGATAGGATGGTGGGTAAATTAAGAGCTAAGGCTTTGACTAGATATTACTAAGTAAGTCTATTTTGAAAGTTGAAGAGCTCGAAGTAGAAGAACTTAAATGTTAAGAGTTACACTAAGGAGTTTTACAAGTTGAAAGTTTGATCTGGTCATGTAGATGATGAAGCTGAACAAGTTGATCACTACCTTAATGGTTTAAGGGTGTCAATAGAAGATGAAATAATTCTGATATAGATTAGGAGTGTGGAAGAAGCTTACAAGTGGGCTTTGAATGCTGAAGAAAAGTTAAACCAAAGGCATGAACAAATGAAAAGAGGTAAAGGAGGAAGATTTCAGAGAGGTTGATCTAATGCTAATACTGGAGGAGGTATATCTTTAGTAGATCAAGGTAGGAATGTGTTAGATTCTAAGGATAATAATATCTATAGGAGGAATGATAAGATTTTTTATCATAGTGAAGTACAAGGTAGTGCTGAAAGAAGGAAGTTAAGTGGCACTTGTTTCAAATGTGTTAAAGTAGGGCACCACGCCTTTGAGTGAAAACAAGGCAAATCTGAGAAGAGGGAAGAAGGCAGTAGGTGAAAAACATTTGTAGATAAAGAGTCCACTAGATCAGTAAACAACAATCAAGAAGAGGAAGGATAAAACTTTATGAGTGAAATATTCCTATATCATAGAGAACAAGATAAGGAATCTTATGGAGGAAGAATTTGTTCAGAACAAGATGCAAGGTACAAGACAAGGTGCACAATATTTTTATAAACAGTGATAGTTCTTATAATCTTGCCTCAGAGGAATTGGTTGACAAACATAAGTTGCAGATGTTAAAGCATCCTAAACCCTATCAGATTGCTTGGATACAAGATGAACACAAGGTACTGGTAAGTGAACAATGCCTAGTTAAATTAAGCATTGGGGTGTAATATGATGAGGTTTTGTGTGATATTATGTATGTGGATGTGTTTCATATCTTTTTGGGAAATCTATACATGATGGAAGAAAGAATGTATATACCATTGTTGCTAAAGGAATGAAACAAAATTTGTTACCTTTAGAGGAACCCATTAAGAGTGAAGTGTGTACTAGTGCAAGGATTTGTTTAGTGGATGGAAGAAAGTTCTTGGATGGCATGAGGCATGATAATGTGTGTTTTCTTTAGTACCCAAGAAGTATAAGAAAATTTATCAGAAGAAGAACACCCAAATGAAATCACTGGATTGTTGAATGACTATACATGCATCATATCAAATAATGTCCTTGACGGATTAACACCTGTGTGAACTATTATCCATTGTATGGATTTGATACCAGGGGCTAGTTTTTCTAACAAATAAGCCTATATGATGACATCAATAGAGAGTGAATACCTCAATAGGAAAGCACAAGATCTGTTGTAGTGGGGAATGATCAGATAAATTCTGAGTATGTGTGCACTTCCTATAGTGTTAGCACCCAATAAAGATGGAAAATGGAGGATGTGTACCAAGTCTAGAGCCATCAACCAGATCATAATCAAGTACTGGTTTCCTTTTCCAAGGATGGATGATTTGATGGATTGTGTGAGTGGAGCCAAATATTTCACCAAGATATATTTGAAGAGTAGATATAATAATTATTAGAATCAGAGATGGTGATGAGTGGAAGACTGCATTCAAGAAAAATGAAGGATTTTATGAGTGGTTGGTAATGCCCTTTGGATTGTCTAATACACCTAGTAATTTCATGAGGTTAATGAATGAAGTTTTCAAGAAATTCTTAGGTAATTTTGTCATTGTGTATTTGGATGATATCTTAATTTTTAGTAAGAGAAAAGAGGAGCATTTGATGCATGTTAGACAAGTATTGTAGAGGTTAAGAGAAGATAAGTTACTAATTAGCATAAAAAGTGTACTTTCATTAAAGAAGAGTTAGTATACTTGTAATTTGTAATATCTATTGAAGGGTTGAAGATGGATCTTCAGAAATTGAAAGCCATGTTGAGTGGCCTACACCAAAGAATGTTGAAGAGGTACGATCATTCCATGTGGTGGCTAGTTTTTATTGAAAGTTCATCAAAAAATTCAATTCAATCTGTGGACCAATGAATTTAAGTGGACACATGGAGCACAAAGGAGTTTTGAATTGCTAAATAAAAATGTGACTGAACAACCGGTGTTAGCTTTACCTAATTTTAATAAGGTATTTGAAGTAGACTGTGATGCTAGTGGAAATACAATTGGAGTTGTCTTGAGTCAAGAGGGGAGGCCTATTGCATACTTTAGTGAGAAGTTGAATGATTCCAAATGAAGGCATTCAGTATAAATTCAGGAGTTTTATGCCATAATCCAAGCATTGAAGAAATGGAGACATTATTTGTTACCCAGGGAGTTTGTATTGTATACTAACTATTAAGCATGGAAGTACTTGAGAAACTAAGGTAAGTTAATTCAGAGACATATGAGATGAATTGAGTTCATATAGAGCTATAAATTTGTGTTGAAACATAGAAGTGCTATGTCAATTAGAGTTTTTGATGCCTTGAGTAGGAGAAGAGATTTTTTGACTGAAATGGAGATAGAAGTACTATAATTTGATGAGTTAAAAACATTGTATGAGGATGATCTAGACTTCGCCGAACCTTGGAAAGCTTGTAGAGAACCTATTGTTGCAGATAGGAGTAAGTGGTTAGATTATTTTATTAGGGATGGAATACTATTCAAAGGTAGTCAGTTGTGTATACTGAGAAGTTCTATGGGAGATAATCTCATTAAAGAAAATCATAGTGGAGGATTGGTAGGACATTTTGGCATTGATAAGGCAGTAGCCTTGGTGAGTGAGAACTACTTTTGACTACAATTTTAGAAGGATGTGCAAAGTTTTACTTAGGTATGTAAAATGTGTCAAGTTACAAAGGGTTGTAGTCAGAATGTGGGATTATATACACTTTTGATAGTATCGATCATACCTTGGGAAGATGTCAACATCGATTGTGTGCTTGGTTTTTGAAAGAAAAAAAGAGGCTATGATTCAATTTTTGTGGTTGTAGATAGACTTTCTAAAATGACACATTTTATTCCTTGTAAGAAGACTACATATGCAGTGAATGTAGCTGATCTATTTTCCAAGAAGATTGTGAGATTACATGGATTACCTAATAGCATTGTTTCAAAAAGGGATAGTAGGTTTGTACAAGAGATTACTTAGATGTGGAGGTCAGCCTGGGATTACCTTGAAAATATTACCAATGTGGGTGTCACTCTTGGGTTTAGAGATTAATTTGTGCAACATCCTTTTATGAGGCTCACAGTCTAGTAGAGAGAGTTCCACGAATTAGCGAGAAGGATTCCCCACAATGGGATCAGAGAGCTCCAAGAAGAGGACTGAGGGACACAAAACCTAGGAGTTCAGGAGGAGATCTTGGTGCCATCTCTAGTAGGGTACCAGTAGTAGGACAACAATGCCAACCTGGGGAGGGCAGGACTTTAGGATCGATGGGAATTGATGTACCACCTATGGGTTTAGTAGATGGAAAGATGAGGGAGAAACACAGGGTCCTGAGGATGAGGTAGCCAGATAGGTTTTCTAGAGGAGGGATGCATACGTGGGAAAGGGTGACGAGGTGGTGTTGAGAGAAAATATTCCATAGGACATGATTCCTACTATGAGAGGGAAAGTTAGAGGGGTGTAGCTACAACTGGCAGTCATGTAGTCTCATATTACAGAGCGAGATCACAAGATTGCAGAGAGGGATCAGAGGATCCATGTATTCATATCCAAGTATGATTTCTTTCAACATAAGGTTACCCACCAGACTAACAGGGAAACCTACTATGTGGCAACATATAGCATGATGGTACCATTGGATTAGAAGGTACCCCCATATTCTCAGTACATGGCGAGATTTGAGGGAGAGGTCCCACCACCGAGAGAAGATGCACCTCCTCCTCCCGCACCTCATGATGCTGAGGGAGGGATCCAGTCTTGATATCCCCTTTCTCCATCTTATCCCATTTAGATTTGTTTTGAGATACATAGATGTATACATGATTCATTTGCATTGAGAATGTATATTTTTCTTGGGATCACATGATCACATTTTTGTAGGCATCAAATGATATTTTGATATATATATATACACACACACATATACATCTATATAATATACATACATATATACATATATATATATATATAGATATATATCTATATATATGTGTGTGTGTGTGTGTGTGTGTGATCACTCTTTCTCATTGGATGTGTAAATATCTTTAATACATGCTTTCTCATGTGATTATCATTTTGTATCATATTGCTTTTATCTGATGTTTAATGTGTTTATCTACCTTAAATAGAAGCTCTTTGTGAGATGTATCTTTTTTGTTTCTTCTTGTCACGTATCGTATCATTGTATCTCTTATATTAGCGTTTTATGTTTATGTAAACTATAGTACCACCTAGAAAATATGTATGTTCAGATCTAATGTGATATCTTAGCACGTCATGCCTCTTGTACAATTTATTATATCCCTTTATTTAAGGTATATAGCCTTGAGATGATTGAGATGGAATGTGAGTGAATGCAGTCTACCACTTCAACAAAGAATTCAAGGGATATCTCTTCAATGTTATATTTCCATCACGAAATGCAAGCCTAAGATGATATGCAACCTACAATTCAAGATGAGTTGCTGATTCCTTTAGCCATTTTGTCATCATCGAGCTTCTAGGACATCAGAGTCGATACAACCCTTACTACTACCACTGCGACCATAAGGATATGAGTATGACTTTTATCGGATAAAATGTGGGAAATAAATGTAAGCATGGAGATATTAAAACCAAGATGATGTGATCATTATTTCCACTTGATATTTTAAGGGTAAACAAGTATCGAGGCATACAAAGGAGAGATAATCATGAGTGTGATCTTGTGTCAACAGACAAGTTAATAACAGTCAAGGAGATAGTTCTAAAATCACCTTGGCATGAAAGTAAAAAAGGTTGAGGTATGTGAGGCTTTCCACATTAATGTGGAAGCCCTTATCATAAATAATTAGTTTATTTTAACATTGCAAGATCATCGGGTCCACACAAAAAAGAAACAATCATAGAAAAGGATAAGCGAAAAGCATTGATAACAGACAATATTTAAGAAATTTTTCAACATATCTCCAACAAGTGTGTGAGCGTTATATATTTGTCTGTGTAGGGTATTGAGAAACACCATCATGCTTGGGAGTGTGTAGTGTTGAGAAAAACATTTGTGTGCTTGAGTGTTACTAAGAAAATATCAAGGTTCATGATATGTTATCTAATGTGTGCTGAGAAACACAGATGTGTCCAAATAGTTAGTGTTAAAAAACACAGTTTGATTAGGGTGTTGAGGAATACTATTTTTGCACTGGTAAACTGACCAGTGGTTGAGAGACCAGGATAACTAACTTTTATTGGTGAGGTGAATGAAAATATGTTGACATGGTTGTCAAAATTGCTAGGAGATTTCCCTTGGTGAGGAATGAGTTCCTAGGACTAAGACATCGACCGATCCCAAGCTATGGTGGTGAGACACCAATTTAAATGAGTTGCAAAAGGTCATGAAAGCGACTGAAATTATATAGATGCAACAAAAAAAAATGAAGCTTCTGTAGTCAGGATAACCAAGCTACACATTAATAGATGAAGCATTAGTTACAAGTGATGCCTGTTTGCCATGTTTTTTCCACTTGGATGAATTATTATTTTTGCTACAAAGGTGCCTGTTTACCAGGTTTTCACCAAGGCAATTTTATTTTTTTCATTTTTTTTTGTAATTTTCTCTCTCTTTTATTTTTTATTTTTTTGTTGATTCATCGAGGCATCTATTGCTAGGCTTTCACCAAGATGATCATTTTTTGAGGACTTTTTCCAATTTTTATGATTTTTCTACTTTTTTTTTTGTATTTCTGTAGGATCATTTTCTCTATATATGAACTAGTTTTTTCTCAAAATCTCTAGTTGTAGAACCTTTTAAAGTGAATTGTGTTGATAGGATCAATAATAAGATCCCCTTCTAGAATAGACAGTTGATAGGTTCCAGAGCCAAATACTGTAATAATCACGAAGGGACCCAACCTGTTGGGTTCAAACTTTCCCTTCACTTCTCGATTTTGTTGATTCTTCAAATTCTCTCTAAGTACAAGGTCACCAACCTAAAATTATTGGTATCTCACTTTCTTGTTATAGAATATAGAAATTATTTTATGATAGACCCATATATGGTCAAATGCTTCTTGTCTTCTTTTTTCAAGAAATTTTAATTCCTGGATTCTGTAAATTTGGTAATCTTCATCACTTATGAGTCCTTGTAAAGAGATTATGTGTGATGAAATTTCTACCTCAATAGGTAACATTGATTTTGCACCATATACAAGTGCAAATGACATTGCCCCTGTAGGAATCTTGATACTATTTTGATAAGCCCATAAAGCTGGATTCAACTAGATGTGCCAATATTTTCTTGATTTGCTCACTATTCTATGTAAGATTTTCAGTATGCTTTTGTTTGAACATTCCCTTACATGTAGTAGATAGAGGAATAGTAATGGGTAATATGAAATTTATTACCCAATTCATCAATGTTTTTGTTCTTGAATTTCCCCCATTGTCTGTTACAATAGAGGAAGGTATCCTTTACCTACAGACAATATAGCTCAGGATAAACAATGACACTTGTTATCGGTCACCCTGATTAAAGGGATAGATTCCACCCACTTTGTGAAGTACTCAGTGATATTGATGATAAACTTGTGTCCAATGGATGATGATGGGTATATTTGACCCACTAGGTCAAAGGCCCATTGTTGAAATGGTCAGTGGGTGATGAATGAAAATAATTCTCTTGCAGGAGCGTGAATCAAGTTATTGTGTAGTTGGTATTTCTTGTAGGATTTGGTGGATTGATTACTACCATTTTCCATGGAAGGCCAATAGTATCTAAGCCTTAGGATTTTCTTGCCTAATGAGAGACCATTTAAATGACACCCACAAATACCTTCATGGACTTCCTTTAGCGCGCATTTAGACTCTTCATGTTCTAGACACCTAAGAAGAGTACCATCTAGACCTCATATATACAAATCATTAGTTATGATCAAGTAATGCGATGAATTTCTTATAAGGTTTCTCTTTTCATTTATAGATAGGCCATTAGGGATTATATGGTCTCATAGGTATAATTATATTTGGATGTACCTAGAGGCCTTAGTGCCCATGATTGAACACACTATTTTGGATTCTGGGGAATCGTATGCTGGAAAGGGGAGTTCTTCCACTAGGAAGTCATAGTGGAATTTATGTTCCTCTAGTTTCAACATCGAGGATAAAATATCCATGGTGTCAGCTACTTTGTTCTTTGATCTTGGGGCTTGTTGGAATGTAAAAAGACAAAGTAATTCTTTAGGTCATCAACTATTCTCTTTTATGGTGTAATATTTTCATCTTTAGTATTTTATTGATCATTGAATTGGTTGATTACTAACTGACAATCTCCATAAATGTGAAATTCTATGATTTTCCACTTGGTGGTTAACTTTAACCCATTCACTAAGGATTTGTACTTGACAATATTGTTTGTGCAATGAAAAACCATATTGTAAGATTTAGGAATCTTATACCCTTGTGGAGTTATAAAAAGGACACCAACTCTAGAACCTTGTTGTGTGAATGATCCATCAAAGAATATTTTCCATGAGTGTTCTGTCAAATTTAGGATAGCTTCATTTGGGAATTTGATGGTTAGTGGTTTTCTATGTTGAAGAGGAGCATCCGCTAGGTGAACAAAAATTATTTTCCCCTTGATGGCCTTCCTGTCCACATGTTCAATGTTGAACTCACTAAGTATCATCACACACTTTGCTAGTCTGCCAGTCAGGGTTTCTTTGTTTAATAAATACTTCAAAGGATCAATTTTTGCAATTAACTTGACTCAATGTGCTAACATTTAATGTCTATGATTTTTTGAGGTGAATACAAATGCTAGGAAATCCTTCTCTATGATTGTGTAATTTTGTTCATAGGAAACCATTATTCTGCTGATATAGTAGATGGCTCTTTCTTTTCCTATTTCATCATGTTGTGCCAACATGTAGAGGATATGTATAGTAGGAGAAACTTTCTTGGTATGGGTTCCGTTACAGCACATGGATTTTCTAAGTATTCCTTGATCTGTTGGAATATTTTTTAACACCCTTCATCCACTTGAATGTTATACCCTTATACAACATTTTTTGAAGGGTTGAGCTTTATCCACTAACTGTGAGATGAACCTTCTAATTGATTGTAGCTTCCCTTGAATTTGTATGATTTGAAATATATTCCTTGGTTGTTGCATCTCCATTATGGATTTCACCTTTTATGGATCAACTTCAATGCCTTTTTCCAATACAATATATTCGAGGAGTTTTCTAGATGTTACACCAAAGGCACACTTCTTTGGGTTCAACCTCAACTTGAAATGTTCCATCCTATCAAGGATTTTCCCAAGTCAGCCAGGTGTGTATTTATTTTTGTTGATTTAGCCAGGGTGTTGTCAACATAATATTCCATGTTCTTGTGGATCATATCATGAAATATAGTTGTCATAAATATTTGATATGTTTCCACCTCATTTGTAAGAATGAAAGGCATGATGTTCTAGCAGAACATACCCCAAGAACAAGTATAGGCTATCTTCTCTTGATCCTCAGGCACTATGCTTATCTAGTTGTAAATCGAGAAGTTGTCCATTAGGGAATATATCTCATATCCTACTGTGAGATCCACAATCATGTCAATATTGAGAAGTATAAAGTCATCTTTTGGACAAGTTTTATTTAGATCTTGGAAATATATGCATACTCTAATTGACTTGTCAGTCTTATAAATACATACAATATTTGAGATATAGTCAGTGTAAGCGAGGGATCTTATGAATTATTCTTTTAGAAACTTTTCTAGTTCAACTTTAACCAATAATGCCACACAAGGATGTATTTTTATAAGCTTTTGTTTGACAGGTTTTACTCCGGGAAAAATGAAAAAGTGATGCATTATTAAGTCAATGTCAAGTCCTGGCATATTTGAGTAGAAACAAGCAAATTTGATCTTTTTGCTCATGAGAAACTGAGTGAATTATTGTTTCTCTTCTTCCGTCAAGGACTGTGCTAGGTAGATCAACCGAGGCGATTCCATTATTCCCAAGTTGACTAGATGTGTAGGATCTATGAATACTGAAGACTAGTCCTAAAAGTGATCAGGTAGGATATCAAGCTTTCCATCCTCTAGTGCCTCTAAGAGGTTTTCACCATTGGATACATCATTTGTTTTTACTATTTTGGGTTCTAACATTGCCACAACGTAGTTTTCATTCCTAGATCCTTTTTCCTTTTTATTTTTATTTTTAAGATTGAGAAATTTCATATCACCCTCTGTCATGTTGATGCTCATGACATTTGTGGAAAAGGTAAGGGGTTCAATAGCATTCAAGTAAAATGCCAAGGTATAATAATTTTGGCATGAAATCAGGTTCATAGGTTTTTTTGGATTCCACTCAATAAGTTTAGGGTTTATAACAGACAAAGATCCAATTGACTCTAGGGATAGCACCGCATTATCATGATCAACACTTTTGATTGGTAAGAGAAGATCTATTATGTCACTCTCCGAAGGACTACCTAGACTACAAAAAGTCCTAACATAACTATCAGAGTCATTGTTAGTATTACACGAATCTAACTCATTTGATCTAACGATAGAGTTTTGATTCTCCTCCTGTCTAGCCATTTGGTCAAGAAAATTTATTAGAGGGACCATCTCAATCCTTGATATGGATCTAGTTCTAGTATTGAGATTCTTGACATTATCACCAAAGTTCTAGTTTATTCTTTGAGAAAGAATTATCATTTGTGTAGCATTTGAACTGTCCCCTTGTTCAAAATGAGGTGCATACTTATGAATGAATCAACCTCAATATCCACTATAGCATCTAAGAGGGAATCTCATTCATTCTCACTAGCACTTTTCCCCATAGAATGAGGTATATCTAGTATATGAGTAAGGGTGACTGACTGCCCCCAGTGAGGATGTCATCCTTCTACGTTATTCTCCATACCTTGACCAAACTCGTACTCATGAGAATCAATTTGGCTATCATCAGATGTACCCAGGTATTGTGCCATGGTCATAAAAATTCCTCCATCTTCACTTGAGCTATCCTCCTCTTCTTTTTTATCTTTACCCTCTTGTACTGCTATTTATACTTCAGTTCCTTACATGGATGTAGGATGAGGTGAAGATATCTCAATTTCTTGTACTCTTGTATCCATTAAGTGAGGTAGATCAAGTATATGAGTAATAGTGACTAGTTTCTCCTAGTTAGGGTGTCTTTCCTCTTGTACATCTTCTTGGCCTAGGAATGTCTCATTATCATTTGAATCACTCTATTGTGTCTCCACCATCAATGTTTCTTCAACTAGTTGATTTGGTTTGAAGGGAAATCTTGATTGATGTGGAATGTAGGGCTGTCCTTGGTAATCAAGATTCTCTATTTGTATATGTAACAATATCTCATAATATAACTACATAATTTTTTCTTCTTCTCCAGATTCATCATCAGAGTCGTCTGCTTGATCAAATAGAGGATTGTTTCTCTAGGAAGTATTAGATTATTTCTCATAGTATCCTAGCCCTGTTTTGTCTATTAGAATTCATAACTTACTGTGTATGGGCTCTGGAAATACTTTATTATTTCCTACATGTCCTTTACCCTTATACCCCATTTTTTTGCATGATTTGATACCCTTTTTCATACTTTTATGGGGAGATCTCAATATGTTTGACTTATTGGTCATGCTTTTCTTCTTTGTAAAGTCAAGGAAGGACAAATTATTCTTCATTTTCCTCTATAAGAGAAACACTGGCTTTTACCATACATGTTCCTTCATGTATTGTTGATGTTTGGTACCAGAAGGCTTGAATAATGATGAGGGTTTTCCATAAGACCTGGGAGATGTACAGATGTTAGCCATAGATGGGAAGCGATTTAGTTGATATTCTCCCATTCTTATGTCTTTGATTTTTAATTTCTCTTCAAAATTTCTTATCATAGATGATCTAGAACTCTCAGATTCTTGGCCATTGAATTCTTATTTATTATGTGGGACCATGCTCTCAGTTTATTTCAAAATTTTAAAAGACTAGGTGTTATCAGATGGGATAGAGACATCCACTCTGTTATGTGGGAAGTTCACACACTGATGGTATGTTGAGGGAACAAACTACATATTATGGATCCAAGGTCTCCCCAATAAGATGTTGTAGGTCAAAGGAAAATCTAAGACTTGGCAGATTATGTCCCTCTCAATTGGTCCTACCCTGATGGGTAACACAACTAATCCTTTTGATGAACTTTCTTATTTGTCATATGCCTTTATGGTTATTTTCCTGCTAAGATCTATATCATTCTCTAAGAAAACCAACGTTGTTACAAGTTTGAGTACACATATTCAAACTAGTGCCTCCATCTATCAAGATGTGTTTGACTCTATGCTTATAGATCAAGACTTGTATACACAAAGGCTAATTATGTGGGTGGTTTAGCTACTTATCATTTTATTCTAAGAAAGATATATAATAAGTGAGGCGAGGTCAAGTGACCCACCATTGTTTGGAATCGATTGACACCGAGGTCTTTTGGCATAGTTGTTTCTAGAAGGGTAGTTTCAAGAATCTCCCTGTGTGATGGTAAGATCTTAAGAAATTCTAGGATACAAACTTAGGCAGGTGTTCATTGTAATTGGTCGACCAGGTTGTAATTTGTCACACGAATTGATCAGGTTTTTTGATTTTTAGGATTTTATTGTTGATGTGATATTATATTTAGATGAAGAGGCTACTCCCTTATGAGTGACCTTGGATTGATTTCTTATTACAACGTTAGTAGATTCAAACTCTTTCTTATCTTTGATGATGATCATGTTGAATAATTGATTGCACAGTTCAAGCATGTGGATCACATATTTGTTATTAGAATACGTATAATTTACTTTGAATCCTTAACTCTTTGATGATTCCCATTGTTTGTAAGAAGGTAGAGGTTGTTTGAAAGCCTTGTGATCACTATTCTAATGATGTCCATCAATAATGATGGTTTTTTTGTCGATCAAGTCTTGTCAGTCATGTTTTAGCTTCATGCATTTGTTGGTCACGTGTCCCTTTTTATTGTTATATTCAAAAAAGTGATTATCATTCCACCACTTAGGTTTGACTATTAGCTCCCAAGGATTTGATTTTGGTAACGTGATGATATTTTTGGCCAATAAAGTCTTAAGTGCCACTTCAAGTGGTTCTGCTAGAGGAGTAAAGTTTCACTTGGGTTTAGGTATCCATGGAGCTTTATCCTTTTGCGTGTCTTGTTTATCCTTTGGTGTTGATGAAACATTTGATTTTTTCTTAC
The DNA here is from genome assembly GCA_018584345.1 of Thuja plicata. Lineage (NCBI taxonomy): Eukaryota > Viridiplantae > Streptophyta > Pinopsida > Cupressales > Cupressaceae > Thuja > Thuja plicata. The sequence goes on from MU228019.1 coordinate 814,071, forward strand.
CAGCTTGAATGCTAAAAGATACATTGAATATCGGTTCTTTGGGATTGAAATTAGATGAATCAACCACCCCATCATTGACCACATTCTTATTCTTGTTCCAATATTTGTTCTTGTCTTTACCATTTTTGTTATTGGGGTTGCTCTAGTGTTTAGTGTCTTTGTACAAGGTGAGCTCACCTTTCTTCACAAGGACCTCCTCCATTCGAATATCACTCTAAAAATTCATTAAAGGAAGTGTAAGTTTTCACTTGGAGTGCATAGTTCATTTTGGGTACTAGGTTATTGATGAAGATATCTATCTTCTCCGTTTCCATAATTTTTCTAGGATAACTCGCGAATATGTTTCTCCATCTTTGGAGAAATTAAAAAAAATGTTCACTACTGTGTTGTTTGATGTTACACAGGTTCAACATGGTGAACATGTGTAAGATGATATAGGAATATTAGTGGATGAATTTTTTCATGAGATCATCAAATATTTTAATTCTTGGTGAGATTTTAGTGAGCCATTCCAAAGATTGACCTTTGAGGGAAGAATCTCATTAGGTACATCTTTTCATGCATAAATTCCATGCTAAGAGCACAAAATTATCTCACATGATCTTGAGGATCACCGTCTTTGTTGTACTTGTCATACTTTGGGATTTCAAATTTTGGAGGCAATGGTGACATGTATAAATTCTTGTCATATGGAAAGGGACATATTGATTCCTATGAATATTTATTTGAAGATATTTATTTTTATTTCTTCAGTTCTCTGAGTTGACATATCATATCTTACAAACGTTGGTTGAGAATAGTGATAGGAGATTATTCATCTTGTTGTATTAGTCCTTCAATGTCAAAATCTAGAGGAAGTTTGACCCCTATGGAAGCTATGTGCGTGAAGTACTTATCTTTCTCTATTTGCATAAGCATTTGCATCATCTTTTTGAAATGTTTTTCTTGTTGAAATCTTCTAATTTCTTCTTTAGTAGGCTCCTCAATCGAGGAAGAGACACTACTATGGTGGCTCTTCCAGCTCTGACTAGACCCCAATAAAACCCTAACATTTTTGTTTCATTTTGATGATCAATATGAAATGATTGGTGTTGAGGACTTGAAGTTTGGAATAGGGGTATTGATTGATATATGGATGACGTAACTTGATTGGGATTCCTTTGAGAAAATTTTGGTTTTTGATAGGATGAGGGTCTAGGGGTAGGATCGTTGATAGTATTACCTTTTGAATCGAGCCTAGCCTTCTATTTCTGGCTTCTAGTTCGTATTGGCATGATAGATAAATGAAATCAAGAATTTGAAATGATTAGATTGATGGGTCAATATCAAAGATCACCAAATCATAACATGTTTGAGAGATTGATGAGAGATGTGTTGATGAAAGATATCCGAGCCAGGGACACGGTATCAATATTGAGACTTGAATGTCTACTGTTGATACTTGTGACTGAGCTAATTGATATTGATTTTGGATGAGATAGGTCACAAAAATTAAGATCATTCAATAATCTAGGATGAGAGACAAAGATGGGTCCAGTCACTATGTGAAGGACTCATGATTGTTGTGATCAAGTAAGATAAATGATTCAAGCTACATAGATGAAATTCAAGATGAATGTAAGGATGCTAAGGATCAAGGCATATACTAAATTTTAGTGCTGAATCGTACGAAAATTACCACATGAGTAGATACAAATTGCTTCTCTTAGGGTGTTTTTTCATACGATAATTCTCACATGGAAAAATGACAGGATAGGATAGGGATAGGTTGCCACTTGATTTGTGTGAAAAATTTGGACAATTTGTGTAATTATGATGTGATAATGTCTTATTCTATTTTTGGTGTCAATTTAAGATGATTAAAGCACATCATGCACAAAGAAGGGAAAATCAAACACACTTTTATGCTCTATATTCAATTGTCTTAGTGAGAAAACCCTTTCTTGTCAAGACTTAGGTACACATCCAATATCTAATTAGAATACATCCACCACCATGCACACATTGGGTCTAGTGATGTTATATTAGGATGGATCTAGTGATGCTATATTAGGAAACTCCATATGCTAATGGTGTACAATATGGTGAGTGTCTTAGGGGAGTTACTATCTCCCTTGCACTTGGATTATCCCACTTTTAGAGGTGAACTGGGTATATTTTAACATAAAGGTGCTAGTAATGACATCTGTTCATAACCATCTCCCATAGTCTTGCAAAGCAAGACTGAGGCCTATAGCCCTATGAGTACCCAAAATGAGTGTAGTCTTAGAAATATTGAAGCCTCTCAGTTCTAGAAATATCCAAGCATGTATAAGGATCAATGAGGTGATAAAAATAAAAGAATGATTAAGTCTTCCAAGACTTTAATCTCAGGGAAGCATCTTCATCATAGTGAGGTGGAAGGGTTGGCTTCTACCTTGTCGTCACTTGGGTCATTCCAGGGAAATTTTTACCTCAACCGAGAGGCCCTCTAAAGATAATGCATGAAATAAATTGGATAGAAAAGGTAAGGTCCATATTTTTTATTCTCCCTCAAAGAGGAGAAGAGCATAATCTCCTATTTCCCTTTTTTTTCCCAAACACACCAAGCACTCAAAAATTATCCAAAAAAAATGCTTGCCTAAGATAAGTCAAATACATCTAGGTTTCTGATCTTTCCCAAAAGGAAAGAGAGAATAATCCCCCAACGCTTAACTTGACTCACATAAGAAACCACCTAATTAGACTATGCACCTAAATAGCATTAGGAAGCACAATCATTTGATTGTTGTGAACTTAGGAAACATGAAAACATCACAAGCTTAGTAGTGTTAGTCAATTTTCTTCTTCAAAATGTCCTACAAGCACCAAGAAGTTAGTAGTTTGCAAGACAAAGTATTTTCATGTGGTGTCTCTTGATCAAGAAAATATTCTACCAAATGTCCTGGAAAGGTGTGTTAGGCTGCAAAACCAAGAAACTAGAAGACCAAAAAACCAAATCAAGGGTTAGAAACCAAAGATCAATTCAAATTAACCCATAAAAATGCTCTCTATTTTTGAAATAAAAAAGTACAGAGAATAATCTGGCATCTATACTCATACAAAAATATAATAGAAATCATATAACAATATAAGGAAAGACGATGCCTCATACGACTATTCCTACAGGACCGAATGATAAAAGAACTAGATTGCAGATTCATACGAGAATTTAAGTAACATGAAATGACAAAGCTCTAATAGTTGTGTTTTCATACGAGTATAGCATAAAGATAGTACAAAAATAAGCACAATTTTGAAAAAATATAAAAAAATATTATGAACTTGGGACAAAAATTAGTTCAGCCCCACGGTGGGTGCCAAAAATGTGTGGTATAAATGTGGTATTGACTTGCAAATAAACCTACACTCAATAAACCATTAGATTAGGGGTCAATAATCATCAAATTTAACTCCAATGTTGTGAAAAACCCCCCAAAATTGGATTATTTCTTCTTGTATGAAGTGAGTTTGATTCTTAATAGGTTTTAATCATATTGGCACAAGAATCAGTGACTAGAATACTCCAAAATGGAAGATTGAAAGTTGATCCTGATGCATGAACTTGGAAACTCTTCAAGACATGAAAATGATATGCAAAATGAAACTATGATAATGCATGAACTAGCATGAGATTAATCTAAAAATATGCATCAAAATACTAAGAAATGAAAGGAGTACTAAACTATCTAAGAGAAAATGCAAATGCTATGCTAGGATGAAGATGCTCTTCTACAATGAGTATGCCCTAGAATCAAAATTAAATTATAATGTTACTTCAACAATGCATCATTCTTAAACAAAGGAGGGCTATCCCTTTTATATAAACTTCCTCAAAATGGATGGTTGAGATTTGACTATGAAGGGTGGTTCTCTTCTTCAATCCATGTGAGCTATATCCATGTGAGAGGTTATTGATTGGTCAAATTTGTGTTTTTTGGGGAAGGATGAGGAAATTTTTGGTAAATCCTCTTTTAATCACCTTTTAATAAAATATTAAGTGTGCATACCCATGTGTGAATGTGTTCATTTGATAAAAGTGCAAGATCTTTTATTTAAGTGTGCAATGTATGGTGATTAAATAACTTTTCAAGCTTGGGTTAGGATTAATTTAATGATTTGACTCAGGACATTGATTTAATCATGCAAGGGGGGATTATTAGGGTTTTCTTGAAAAATTAATGTGTAGTAGTGAAGGCCTCTAGATTTTAGGATTTTTAAGGCCAATTTATTAAATTAGGGGCTATAGGTTTACTAGACAGATTTTAGGTAATTAAATATATATACAATGAGTGGATCATCAGCTACGACTAACACACTTCAACACATTTAGGACACAATCACAAATTAAAATCAAGTTACAAATATTTATTTAAAAATCTAATAAATTTATACCTCATAAGGTGTACCAAGTTTCACGAGTGTTAACAAAAAACAAAATTAATCAAAAGAAGTTGATGTGCACATAGTTATTGTCTACACCAAACAATTGGTTAGTTAGTCTTCTTATAGATACATGTTAATATTATTTGAAATGTACATTCTTGAAAAATTTATATAAATTCAACATGTGCATATATATGGTACCTTGGTATCTTAATGATCAAAATGAAAGACAACCGAAGTAATTTCATCTGATGCTCCATATGCACCTAAACTAGATGCACCACCTCTAGGGACATAACACAATAACTGAAAAATTGAATAAAAATGAGGTTTCAATACATGGACATTGGAACTAGGACCAAATACACTAGATAATCCTCCACGGTTGCAACCACCAACATCAGCTACTATCTGATTAGCCTGATTTCTCAGACTAGTAGAGAGTTTACTTAAAAATCATAATGTTGATATCATTGCATTCTACTGAATGGGTGTAGGTAGAGTGGTAGAAATAGGAGCCACAAGAGGTTGATCAATCAGAAGTTAATTAAGATCAACATGTGCCCCTAACCTATATTAGAGAATAGCACCATACAACCACCTAGAATGATCTAAAGTCAAAATAATTGGGTTTTAAACTCATCAAAACCTCTGGATATGGTTTCCTCAAAAAATGAAGTGACACCTCAATATTTGTATGTGGTGGATGATCAAATAACACCCATCATCAATCTAAAAAAATATTTCTCATCCCAAGATGCTGAGACTAGCTCATAGATATGAATTTTTTGGTTGGTGGAATCAGCTCATTTGCGATAGAGTCATGTAGAAATGTGGAGCTAAATAGTATTTCATAATATTTTTGAGGTCTAAGATACGTCAATAGGAGAGACCATTAGCATAATAATATCTCTACTCCTCTCTCCATGAGTTGAAGCTATTAAGGTCCACATCTAAAAATTTAATAGTGTCTACAATATTTTTAATTGAAGAAGTAAAATAAACTACATTGGGTGAAATGAATGGATCATTTTGGATTACACAAATTTTATCTACAATAGAATGAATGTTTTTATTGATCATGTCTCTTAAACAAGCCTCATCGAATATAGGTAGCACAGGCAGAGCTTGGTTACACATGGAGATGGATATGGTGGTAGAGATTGAAGGTGTTGCTAAACTTGAATTATATTTGTTAATCAATGTCAATCTAATCCATAATGTAAATGTGAACTTGTATTATATTTGTTAAAAAAAATTACAAAATTTATGCATATTCAAAATACATAAACTATATAAATTATGCATGTGAATATTTTTTACATCTTTATTAAAATTTACAAGAGATTTAAATGAAAAAGTTGGCTACATGTGATACAAGCTGCATGTTCATTGATTTTAATTTATTTAAGATTTAACTACAATTTTAATTTTTTTTTATAGTAAACAATACCCCAGAAATTTCAAAAGTATGCACACCGTGTGATCACATTGAAGATATAGATATAATTTTAGGATATCTATGCGATTTAAATTCCTAGATGTATTTAAATATAATGAGAGCTTAAAGGGTCCTAATCTTGGATGGCTTTAAGGGGTCCATATTTAATGTGATTAATCAAAGTATGTATATTGAATGAGATTGAACATTAAATATATGCATATAGCTTTAGGATCTAAAATTATAAGGTCCTATGTATATAATGTTAGCTTAAGGGGTCACAATTGATAGTTCACGTGTCTTGGGGGGTTTTAATAAGATGGGTTAAGGGTAGAATCTAACTCAAGATAAATTTATAATTTGTACTAATAATCCTTAAAGGATTAGATATTTTCATTAGTATACAAAGTAGACATTTTTGGTTGGTCAAAATTCACCGAGTGACAATATTCACCGAGTGACAGTGATCACCGAGTAGCAGTGTTCATGGGACACAGTAGTCACCGAAATGCTTAGTAGACTAAGCAGATACATAACCGAATAGGGACACAACCAAGCATTAGTCTACAAAGATATAACCAAGCACTATTCTATAGATACATAACCAAGCAAATACATAACCAAGCAGAGACATCACCAAGCACTAGTCTAACTGAGAGACAATTTTAACACCGAGAAAAGCAGATGTGAACTACATGTTAGCTAAAGCACTTTAGTCTTTAAATTAGATTTTTTCTTAGATGGACAACCATTTCTTGAGGCTCAAGAAAAATGTAATTGATGGATTTAATCAGTTTAATTGATTATTTTCATGCAAACTAGGAGATCAAGGTCAATTTGTAACCCTTTGATATTAGAGTTATTCTAGAAAAGTGTGAAACCTAATTAGGTCAATACATTGTATATATAGATGTGTAATAAATCGAGAACATGATGATTGTAGCCACACAAAGACATCTATAGATCAGACAGAGGTTTTTGTGCAAAAGAACAGATAAAGAAGAACTTAGTTACGAAGAACTAGATTCAAGGCTACCAAGCAGAACAGAGGTATTATCCATGACAATAGGTGATATACATTTTTGTGAACTTAATGTATATGTAAGTAGAAATTCAAGATTGCAAGCTATCAGGTCATAAATATTTTTGTCTACTCTCTAACAATTGTAGCAAACAAAAAAAATCCTTCAAGAAGGTGGACTTAACAGTCTTATTTTAAATCTCTTAACCGAGTGCACACATACATTATGTTGCTAAAATTTATTAACCAAGTAGACTTAACAAGTCTAACATGTTACTCCTAATAGGGTAATATCATCAGAAGTTATCACAATTTTTATCCCTAACATGCACCTTCCATTTTGTAGATAGTGAAGCTTTGTGGGTTTCATCCCCACCATAGTTTTTACCTTCTAATAGGGGTTTTCTGAGTTATCAATTCTTGTGTCATGAGTATATGAGTTTCATGAATGTTTCTATGTTTGTTTACATGCACTCACATTTATGTTATGATATTACATGCATAAGGTAGTAAAGCTACAATGGTCGGTTATGCAAGCAATGATTGTGAAGGTTTAAAGTGTAAAAGTTTTTAAGGGTACTGATTCACCCCTCCCCTCTAAGTACACACCCTTCTATTATTCCAACAATTGGTATCAGAGCTAGATCTCTTATTTGGAAAAGTTTAAATCACTTGAGAGAAAAGATCATACAATGGAAAGGTATAAGCTTGATAAAGATATTGAGAATCATAAGTTGTAGATACAAATTTTCCTTGATAAATACAAAGACGCAAGAAACAAGATGAAATAGTTATTGGCTGAAAGAAAAGTCATGGAATCTTGCTACAATGAAACTGAATATCATGAAGAAGAGATACCTGATTTATTTGATTCATCTGGATCTCGATCTGGTAATACATCTGACACATCTAAAGGAAGCATTACAAATCTAAATTAAACCAATCAACATCTGATTGAACAAGTGAAGCTACTACAGATCGATCAAGAGAAACATATGGTAAGAATGATTGATGTTATGAATAATGCAAGACAAGTTGAAAAAGAAAGAAATTTAGCTATTGATGACAGGAGGAAGATTACTGAAAATTTACAAGAGAAAGAATCTAAGATACAGAGGCTTACTTAACATCACATTGAGATCACCAATCAAATAGTTCTTATGAGTCATGAGGCCAACTGAGTGAACATAGAACTTAATGGAAAATTGGAAGTTATTGGTGAACTCAAAGAAGAAAATGAGAAATTGAAGCATGAAGCAAAGATTCAACAACAACATAATGATATGATCAAGAAAGCTGAAGACAGTAAAAAAAGAATGGATGAATTTATGAATGGAAAGAGAACGCTCAACAATAATACTAGTTTAGGGTATACCAAGCATGGATAATAATCAAACCGAAATGATAAAAGGAATGTCTACATAAATCCAAGACCAAAGAAGTGTTCATGTAATCACTGTGGAAAACTAGGCCACACATCAAATGTTTGCAAGAGAAAATCAAAAGGTATTCCTAAAACTACTTCTACATTCATAGGTAATTGTTATAACTGTAACAAGATTGGACACAAAGCACATGAATGTAGATCTAAGATGAACAAACCAAAGAAGAAATCTTACATGGAAAAACATTGTTCTACTTGCAACATACATAGCCACACATCTCATGAATGCAGGAAAAAGAAAAAGAAAGTCTGGAAACCCAAAGAACAAGAAAATGCATATCAACCAAGAAGAGTCGGTAACACATGTTTGGGATTACAATACTTGGGTAAATTGAACAACATGTGGTAGATATGGACATATAGCTGCTAACTGCATGAGGAAATGGATAAGAAGATATAGAAACTAGACTAACCCAGGAATGGCATGCTTACACTGTCATAAGGATGGTCACTTAAGAAAGGACTGCAGAGACTGAGTGACAGAGTTGAGCACTTTTGCAAATGGAAATACTATTGAAGACATTAGGAGAATGAGAAATCAAATGTGGAGGAAAGATTCAAACAATGAAAATGCTGGACCAAGCACTATAGTTGCTGATGCCTCATCCAATGGATTAGCTGATTTCACCACCCCCACCTAAGCAATACAAGTAAGTATGGAACTGCACTCTATAAATTTTTATTTTACATCAGTTCCTACATTCATTAAGAATATGCCAAATTAGCATGAATGAAGATGCACTATGGTATTACTTGCTATGTTTTGTGAATCTAGTCTAGTCGATTAATATAAAATAAGCATAAAATTCACGTCGATAAACATATGAAAGATAACCGAGTTGACACTATACACTGAGCATCGTCGGTAAACATGTGGAAGACAACCAAGTTGACACCATGTACCAGGTATTATATACTCACCGAGCTGAAGTATTTGGTGTGTTAACCAAGCATCTACGCTTTGTCAACTGAGTGGCAGGTGAAGCATTTAATGCATTACTTGGTCATATTTTTCTATAAAAAGGGAAAACAGGAGCTCATTCATTCATCCAACATTTATGAGAAGATTGCAGAGCAAGAAGAGTGATTCACATTGATCACATTACAGAGTAATTAACATTGATTCCATAGTAACTCCAACAGATTTTAAGCACTCACCATGATCATCTAGTAAGTACCAAGACTTACCAAGCTCATAGTTCTTTTGCGAAGAAGCCCTAATTTTATGAACAAATGACATCCACCTCACAAACCTTGAAAATCAAAATGGAAAAAGATAAAAAAAAATTCTCTTATCAAGAACTCAACTTGTGAAGAACCAAACTACAAGTTCTATTCTGAGGTTTCTTCACAACTCGACGACAAGGGAGCATTCTTGAGTATCCCACCTAGGGTTTTTCTTGTTGAAGACATCTGAACATACATTCATTGCAAAGTTGTAGAGATCAAAGACATTGAGCTTGAAGAAGCTTATAAGAAGATATGCATGGATGGAAACCTAAAGGATGAGTACAAACACATCAAAGTGAAAGGGTTAACCAATGCCCTACTGTTCCCAAAGGAATTCAAGACCAAATGGATTCACATTGTGCTCAGCCAAGTACATGATGGTAAAATATGGTTGGATGAACCTAAGGTAATAAAAAATGATGTGATTCATGTATTCATCAGATACCCAATCACTGACAAGACAAAATCCCTAAGGCACCATGGTCGCCCTGAGATTGAAAATCTAATAGGAGCTGAATGGGATGACAGAGGTCTAAAAGTGAACTCAATCACCGACCCTGAATTGAAGTTCAGTGCATATGTGTTCGGATACAAGATATTTCAAGCAAGAAGAATGAACAACATTTCTTGTGGAGGTGTTGACACAACATACAAAATTGTGAAGAAAGGAGTGCAACTAGACCTAGCAGAGCTGCTGTTGAACCAAATGGAAGAAAACATGAGAACTATTAGATTAGCTCGATCTAATACATGTCAGTTCAGTTCTCTACTTATGTACACATTCTTTTACTTTCAGAACTTCTTTCCTTCAGTTGGTAATGTCACTTGGGACATAAACTGGCCAATAAAAACATAGATTAGTGATTACATTAAGTCACTAGGAAACAATTTCATACCTTTAATGGATGGATACTTTGCCACATTCAAGACTAGGATGGAGAAGAGGATGAGAATCCCTTCTCAAGTAGTGGAAAAATACAAACATGAGATATGCTTTTTAGTGGACACTGACACTACACTCATCAAAGCTGCCAACCCTAGAACAACATGGTTACCACCACTTGAATATTAAATTGACATTGATCAGGGTACAAAAGCCATTGAAGCCCTACTAAATGAACTAGTTGACAAATCTATAAAAATATTTGACACATATGAGGAAGCTAAGTCAAGAATAAAGACTGGCTTATTAGTCAATAAGATAGGGAAGAAGAAAACACAAATGGTAAAGATACTTAAGAATAAACTCTTGGTAACCGATGAAGAGTTGGAACAAATAGAGGATATCACCAAGGAACAGTCACCCATCAGTGAAGGAAAAGAGTTAAGTGACTCTGAGTCTACCAAATCTGATGTAGAACCACCAAAGGCAAAGAAATCAAAGGTTACTGATGTAACAGCTGCATCTAGGACCAGGAGAAAAAAAACTAAGGTAGACTCACCACCATTGAAGAAAGGTACAGTGAAAAATTATATGAAAAGAAAAGCTTCAACCGAGCCTAGAAATGCAAAAGATATGTAAGAGAAAGAGAGGACAAGGATGACACTGAAAAGGATGAAAGAGAACAAAGAATCCAAGTAGAAAATGCCAATATACCAAATACAATTTATGAAGTTGTAGAGTTAATCATCAATACCAGCAGTATCTCACATCATAATATTAGACAATGGCTAACTCTGTCTATGGAAGATTATAATAAAATATAAGAGGCCATAATCAAGATGATAATTGCATACAAATATGTACCTATATAATTTAACACTCATATTCCACAAGAGCTAAATGATAAGATATCAACAAGGTGGAAATATGCATTGCTTATGGAAAAAAAATGAGGGAGAAATCCCTAGCTACATTCATGCCCGAGTCAACAGTTGAAGAAATTGCTGAAACAATGAAGGAGCATGCAATTTTTTTTTATCCAAAGTACTGCAAGAAAGGTTAGAAGAGATTTATATAGAAAGAAATAAGATTTGGACACAAATATTCAATCCACCCAAGTAGGTACTAGCCATAACCGAGAGTGCTCACACAAAGGAGAAGGAGGCCACACTGAGCCCTTAGCATATTTTCATAAATGACACCGAGGATGTTAATCCCATTGATTTGAAAATAGAGGCAAGTAAGGCCATGGATGATATACCTCAGATATTACAATCATTAGGAGAAACACCAAATATCGCTATAAAATATATAACTCAAGGTGATTCTGATGACAATGCCAAGAATGATGAAGATGTAAGTATTTTTGCTGAGAAAACAAAGGAACAAGACACTACAAATGTTGCACATGCAAATGTACCAGGTAACATACCTTTATTGATACGAGCTATCAATATAATCATTGAAGCTAAGGAGAAAACACCCAAGCCTGAATTAGACACACCAAAGGAAAAAGGTTATGAACAAGGGGACATGAAAGATAATAGTGGAGAGAACCGAGTGATGCACCCACCAAGGATAGTGGAAAGGCAGACAAGGTTGCAGACCAAGAAAAGGTTGATGTAGAGATGTCTACAACCAATCAAAAGGTACTGACCAAGCAGCCAGGCCAAGGCACCACACCTCCAAAGTAATCAATGATAGACACCAAGAAAAAAAAGGATCTTCTATTGTACCACATTCCCCTACTATCAACAACATTCTGAAGAAGAAGAAGAACAAGAAGAACAAAGCCCCAGTAACACTTGAGGAGATAATAGAAATACCTAATTATTATATGAGAACACTTGATTATGAGTCACTAACAAGGTATGAGAAGCTATGTAAATGGAAGGCACAATAGGACAAGCTCAAACTGGAACACAAAAATACACAAGTACTGGAAATAGAAAAGGAAATACTACTACAAGTAGTTCCTAACACACAGATTGATCAAGATGAACCCATCATTGATCAACTAGCATTTTTGAGTGAGGCAATCACCAATCACAATGTAGATGTCGAGAAGGTCATTGAGGAAAGAGCTAAAGAAAAGTATCACTACATGCTAATAGAGAAAATCAGCCAAGAAGTGGAAATGAACAAGGTAAAATTTTCTGAACTCGTAACTCAATTAGAACCTGTTATTTTAGAGTTAGTTACCTTAGTTCAAAGCCTATGCACTATTGAAAACTTCAAGAATGAGCATGATGCAAAAATAACTAAATTGAATGAAGATCTGTAAGCTAGTGCCCAAAGTCTTTCAACATAGCCAAATGCACTCCAATTGCATTATGAAAAGCTTGTTGAATCCAAACGTTTAAGATTTGAGATACAAAAGGAAGAAATAAAAATCAGAGATGAAGTAACCGAGCTGCAAATTATTTTACTACCAAATCACATATTGCTGATGACACATATGACTATGGAAAAGACTCTAATTTCCACCTTGGAAATTCCAGTAGATGAAACCATCTATGACATGCATGTTCAAATCACATTAGAGCATATGACCCTAGAACACCTGAAGGAGAAATGAGAAAAGCTAATGGAAGATATCAAGCAATCTCATAAGCACATTTTTTGACAAGTTGTCAGGTATACATATTTGTCATTATTTTCAAAAAAGGGGGAAAACATATGTACATAAATTGCATCCACAAAGGGGGAAAATGTACCAAGGGAAACATGTACCTACCGAGAGCATGCACATAGGGGGAGTCATTGTATAACTATAACATACTTGGTTTATATAGTGTACATATCAATTTTTGATACTAATACCAAAAGGGGAGATTGATAATCCTTAAAGGATTAGATGTTGTCATTAGTATACAAAACAGACAGTTTTGGTTGGTCATCATTCACCGAGTCACAACATTCACCGAGCAACAGTGATCACCGAGTGTAAGTGTTCACCGAACACAGTAGTCACCAAAATGCTTAGTACACCAATCAGAGACATAACCAAATAGAGACACAATCAAGCATCAGTATATAGAGATATAACCAAGCACCAGTCTACAGAGACATAACTGACCAAAGACATAACTGAGCAGAGAAATCGCTGAGCACCAGTCTAACCGAGAGACCATTTTCACACCGAGAAAAGTGGATCTAAACTACACATCAGCTAAAGCACTTTAGGATCTTTTTCCTTAGCTGGAAAACCATTTCTTTAGGATCAAGAAAAGTGTAATTGATGGATTTAATCAGTTTAACTGATTGTTTTCATGCAAACTAGGAGATCAAGGTCAAGTTGTAAACCTTTGATCTTAGAGTTATTCTAGAAAAGCGTGAAACCTAATTAGGTCAATACATTGTGTATATAGATGTGTAATCAATCAAGAACATGATGATTGTAGCCACACAAAGACATCTATATATCAGATAGAGGTTTTCATACAAAAGAATAGATAAAGAAGAATTCAGTTATGAAGAACTAGATTCAAGGCTACTGAGAAGAAAAAAGGTATTATCCATTACAATAGGTGATATACAATTTTGTGAAATTAATGGATCTGTAATCATAAATTAAAGATTGCAAGCTATCAAGTCATAAATATTTTTGTCTACTCTCTAAGAATTGTAGAAAACATAAAAAATCCTTTAAGGTGGACTTAACATTCTTATTGTAAATCTCTTAACCGAGTGCACACATACATTATGTTGCTAAAATATCTTAACTGAGTAGACTTAACAAGTCTAACATGTTACTCCTAATAGGGTAAGATCATCAGAAGTGATTGTAATTTGTATCCCTAACATGCACCTTCCATTCTATAGATAGTGAAGCTTTGTGGGTTTCAGCCCCACCGTAGTTTTTACCTTCTAACAGGGGTTTTTTGTGTTATCAATTCTTGTGTCATGAGTATATGAGTTTCATGAATGTTTCTATATTTGTTACATGCACTCACATTTATGTTATTATATTACATGCACAAGGTACTAAAGCTACAATGGTCGGTTATGCAAGCAATGATTGCTAATGTTTAAAGTGTAAAAGTTTTTAAGGGTACTGATTCACCCCTCCCCTCTCAATACACACTTCTATTATTCCAACATGTAATAAATATGTATGATTAATGTGATCAAAGTATGTATCATGTGATCATATTATAAATATGTATATACTTAGATTTTTTGGTTTAACTTGGTCTAGGTGAAATGAGAGTTTACAGGGTAACACATAATCATGTCTTAAGGGGTACAAATTTAAGGTCATTAATCAAGGTATACGTATATTAAATTTTTTTGGAAATCAAATTTATGTATACAACTTTAGGATATATGATTTAAGGTCCTATGCATATAATAAAAACTTAAGGGGCCATGATCTAGTTCATGCATCTACTATGAGGTCCTAGTAAGATAAATTAAGGGGTCCATCTTTAATGTGATCAATCAAAGATTGTTTATTGAATATGATTGACCATTAAATTTATGAATATAAATTTAGAATCTTAAACCATCAAATATTGTTTATTTATTGTGATTGACCCTTAAATCTATGAATATAAATTTAGGATCTATAGTTTAAGATTATATATATATATATATATATA
>MU228019.1:829273-852017 GCA_018584345.1 Thuja plicata
GATTGAAGGGTGAATCTAACTCAAGATCAATCTATTGTTTGTACTAAATATGTATGATGAATATGATCAACGTATTTATGACCTGATCATATTACATACATCTATATACTTAGGATCTATGGTTTAATCTATCCTAGGTAAAATGAGAGCTTAAGGGGAAACAAATGATCATGTCTAAAGGGACCATTTTTAATGTGATCAATCAAATTATACATATATTGAATGATATTAGATAAAAAAAATATGTATATTAATTTAGGATATATGACTTAAGGTCCTATGTATATATTTAAACTAAAGGGGTCATGATCTAGTGCATGCATGTCTTAATGGGTACTAACAAGATGTCTTTAGGGGTAAAACATTGAAGTTCAATATATAAAAATAAACATATCATGAATGTTATCAAAGTATGTATCATGTGATCACATTAGATACCTATATAATTATGATCTATAGTTAAAGTTCCAGTTGGAGCCTGAAATTTCCAAATAATTTTAGGCACACTAATATGTTAGTGGTCACTTTGTAGAAGTACCTGAAATGACTTATGATTCTTCCTTGATACTGATAAATATTTTATGTGATGAATGAGGATTGAATTGAATAATCATATAATAAATGGGAAAGTATTGTAGAATTGAGAGAGGGAGGATGTCAATTACAGAGATGCTGGAATAGAAGAGGTAAGTAGTATATGGAGTCTCTGAGTATATGGAAGAGGTAAGAAATATATGGAGTCAATTGCAGAGATGCTGATAATTTTGATTTTTCTTTGGCCCTAGGAAAGTGAGAGGCTGAATTTTAAAACAACCATGAGTGTCTGATGTAGGAGCATCTTGGGATATTGGAAATCTTGCATCAACCAAAAATATGTGTTTTCCTTTTTTCTTGTTTGATTAGTCTTGGTTTTTCTTTCTATGATCATTCTGTGTATATATTTAGCTTTTGTGATACTTATAGTGTGTTCATGGCTTCATGTTGGACATTCTCCTGGGTTTGTGCATCATTTCGTTACTTTGCACATGAGATCTTGAAAATTATTGGCAAGACTGTCATGTTCTTCATGTTCCTGGTAGTCTTCATGCTTTCCGATCTTGCAAAGGTTTTTTCTGATCGATGAAGCTTAATGGATCATTTCTAAATGATGTTACATTTTTGGTCGACCTAATTAAGGGATCACGATTTATATTTCATTCATTGGAAGTAGATCCTAATGATCTGGGTCCTGACCTATTATTTGTAATAATTTTTCTTTTTTATTGGGAAATATGATCTTTCTAGGATGACCTAATATTTTTTAAGGCTTTATAAGCTTATGGATTTGTTCCTAAAGGGGTAGATTTCATAAAATTATCTAGCTATACCTACAACTAAGTATTTTGTAATGGTTTCTTATTGTAATGAGGCATGTATGACTACATGTTGTAGATCCATTATATATGATTTTTATGATAATAATAAATAAGGTTGATCTCTCATATCTCCCTATTATTCCTTGTTGTTTCCATTGTGTGAATCATGTTGCAAGGATTAGACACCACAATTTTAATTCAAGCCTTGTTTTGCATAAGGAAAGAAGAAGATGAATTTGTATTAAATTTATTCAATAGAATATTTGATACTTATGTGAAAATACCTGTTAATGTAAGGCCTGATGAATCCATGTGTGTTAAGTTCTTCATGAGATTATACAAGCCTAATTCGGTTGATTGGCATGAGTCTACAAAGGTCACTACTTTTTGGCAAATATTGAAATTGATTGCTACAGAAATAATTGGGACAAAGTATATTGAATATCATGATGTGTGTGAAGAGATTAATAGTACAATGAAATCTATAAGAGATGAAAATCAAGGTGAGTATGCAGAAGAGACATTCATCCCTTTGGAGGATTTTAATGCTGCAAATAATGCTGATGGTATGATACATGAAGGATGCCTAAATTATATTGATGCATTGTTTTTAATAAGGAGGGAAGGAGAGGATCCATTTTTTGTAATAAAATGATCATAAATGCATATGTAAAAATTCCAAAGTATTGCAAGCCTTAGTAGGTTGATTGGGTAAATTTCTTCATTGATTTGTATGACCCAACTTTGAAGTCTCTACCTAAAGAATGCAAGCCAAAGGATCTCTCACAACTCCCTTAATAGTTGTACACTATAGAGATTGAAAAGAAGCATATGGAAGAGGATGAATATTCACAGGATGCTCTTGATTATGTTATTTATTTCATGCCAAATAATGAACACATTAATCAAACTCTAAAGGCATTTCCAAGTGAAGAGCCTATAAAGAAGGAAGAGTGAACATTAGAAGACAATTTTTAGTTTTTTTGAATCCATTATATGATGAGACAATGGAAGATGATCATACAAACTATTGTAATGATATGGTCAAAGTTTATTGCTATGTATTCTCAAATCCATTGTATGAGGAAGGAAAAACTATTTCATACGATGCATCAATTTATCAAGAAGACTTATATAGAGTTGAAATGAAGTCATGAACACTATGTGATGATAAAATGAAAGTAATGAGTGGTGCTTTGAATCAAGGAACTGCAGATAATGATGTGTATATAGCTGATTCCAATGATAAGATAAGAAGTGAGGTACAACATCCCTTAGTCGGCATGAGGCATGGTAGTAAGGAAAAGAAAACTCATAATGCATGTACAAACATCAAACCAATTAAAGTTTAAGACGAAGACGATTATAAAGTTGAGAATAATTGTGTGAATCAATTCAATATAGATCATAATTAAATTTTTTTTTATAGTAACAAGGTTCCATTATATGATTTTTCATTTCAGAAGCCATTCATAAATGTGGAAAAGGATTTAAAGACTAAGCCATGGAGGTGGGGGAATAATGAGTTTTTGATCTCTTATAAAAATATGAAAGGTCATGGGATTATTATTAAGATAGAAGACATGACTGATCAAACACCTTCTTATGATAAATTTATTACATTATCAAAGGATGAGAATCAAATATTTGATTGAGGGAAGAGTCACTTTTCACTTTGAGGGCCCAAGGCTACCACATGAGATTATAGCCCAATTTTATAAATAATAAATGAATAGTTTTAAAGAACCTGATAGACAAGGAACTTGGTCTACTTCTACTAGATATGTAGATTCTTTCTATGCCCATAAGGGGCATACATCCCCATGAAAGAGCCAGTGTCGGAGCCTGAAATTTCAAAACAATTTCAAGCACCCTAATATGTTACTGGTTACTTTGCAGATTTACCTGAAATGAATTATTATTATTCCTTGATACTGATAAATATTTTATGTTATGAATGAGGATTGACTTGAATACTTGTAGAATAAATTGGAAAGTATTGTAGACTTGAGAGAGAGAGAGAGAGAGGATGTCAATTGCAGAGATGCTGAAATCTTAACCTTATGAAACTATGATGTCGATTGAGAATGACAACGAGTACCAATTAAAAATTTAAGAATGACCCATTTCATAAAATCCAATTTCCAAGCTGTAATAAAAATATTAGGTCCTTAGAAGGTGTTTTGGGCTGTCTACTAAACCTAAATCCAAAAGATAGGTAGTTATCAACTAATTTGTCAATTAGGTTTTTTAAAAGAGTTTCTTAATTTTAATAATGGTGTCTTTTCACCCGAAAGGGGTATGAAAAATATTCAACCACATATATATGTAGTCTAAAATGTAGAGAAAATCAACACCATAATATTTGTAATATATTTTCTATGAGTTAATAAAATGAATCCAATGTTTTTCTCCTTAATGACATTATAGAAGATGTTTTCTTCCGATTAGTTCTTTGTGATATTTATTTCAAGGGAAAAAATGATTTCTTAAATATTTGTATGAAGGATTTATTCATGGTCATATTAGTATGATAAAATAGGGTTCATTTGAGATGTCCTTATCCTTTTGGTCCTTATATTATTGGCCTTTTCAAGCAAAATTTAAAATCATTCAGACAAATTATTGTGGCAAGTGTATAGCTGATAGGTTCATCCTAGCGGTGATCTTAAAAATTGTCTCACAGAGTTATATGTAGGGTCTAAAAGATAGTGACTCTTTAGCCTAATGGATATAAGGAACTGATCAATCCAAATATCAGATTCATATTCATTTCAAAATTTATTTTACTTTTCAAGTTGGGAAGTTGTAAGAGATCAATAGAAGATAGGTGTAATCTGAAGTAGGAGATAAACAAGTTAAGAGTAGAAGTAAAGTAGAAGAAGTACATATCAAGTTAAATTCATATGACAAGTTGAATTGATCAAACAAGAAGTAATATAATTTAAATATTCCCTTACGTTGATTGATTAAAAGAAGATATTAACAAATTAATAAATCAGACACCGACCTTGGTGTGGCATAGCCAAAAGTGTGGTGGAATTGGATCATATTGATCATTCCTGTTTGTTGGCCATATTTCATTGTTGAACTTGAGTATAAGATTTTCCTTTAGGGTTTGGCAATAAGGAGCTTTTGGAACCACCATGTCCTAGTTCAATTAATAGATAATTAATGGGTCCTAATAGGATGGATCAAGGGGAGAAGACCTCAAGATGAATTTATCAAACTAAATATGTATGATGAATGTGATAAAAGTATTTATCATATGTGCACATTATGTAACTATATAATTTGGATTTATGGTTTAAGGTCCTAGTTGAGATTATACAATTAGTATCTATGATTTAAATTCATAGATAAAATGGTTTAAATAAGTATGTATATGATTTTAGGACCTATGATTAGCTTAAGTAGTAAACGCGATGAATGTGATGAAAGTATGCACAAAATCATATTAATCTAGATATACTTTTAGGATATATGGCTTAAGGTCCTATGTAAAATGAGAGATTACTTGGGGTCATCAGATTTCATGTATTAAGGGGTCGTAATTGGATGGTTTATGGTTTTTATAATAAATGTGATAAAAAATATTTTGATCTTATTATCACATTATATATATATATATATATATATATATATATAGGAGCTATTAAAAATGAGAGTTTAAGGGGACACAAGAGTACATGTATCTATAGGAGTCCTAATAGGATTACTCAAGTTGTTTTATTTCTTGATGGCATTTAAACGTATGCTACTATTTTTTTCTAGCCTAGGTTTACTATATTTTTCTAGTGTAAGTTCATTGTTTGTTTATAGTCTAGGTTGTTGATTAGTATAATTTTTCGAGTGTCAATTTTTACATGTAAAATAAAAATAATAATCAATTTACCAAGGAAAAACTTAAAATAATTTTTTTAACCCTAAATGTAAATACATCAAAACATTTTATGAAAAATATTAAAGGAAAGAATTTAGTAAATATAAAGCATTGATGAAGCTCTCCAATTTCTTTCCTTTTAGTTTTTTAAATCTCTATCACTCTAATGTGCTTGTGAGGTGAGGGGACCCATGGGTCCATCCGACCCAAAAATATTATTCCTGGCTTGTCACAATTCAAGGAAATTGTCTTGAATAAGGATCCCCCTTTGGGTGGTTTGGTTTCTCCCTCGCTGCCTCTAAGTTTGAATTTAGTTTTCAAATATGAATACCCCGCTTCATTTGTGGAAATATTAATGGGGTGCAAATCTCCAAAGTGGAAAGACTCAAAATATGGTAAATAAGTCTAAGTGGTGTACTTGATTGAAGGGTCAAAAGTGATCATCCCAGAAAAACTCATGGATGGTGTGGTTGAGGAATATAGGCTATCTCTAATAGGTAAGTTCTATTATTTCAGCCCAAATATTGATCAAGTTAGAAGATAGGAAGATGTGGTGCGGAAGCTCAAAGGTAGTTTTACCATTTTAACTATCAAAAATAGTTTTTTTATTTTTAATTTTTTAAGTAAAGAAGATGTGATTAGGGTTCTTAGAGGGGCTGATGGGTTTTTGATGTAGGATTAAAGAACTTCGTATCTCTTTGCAAGTGGAAAATGTTCTTTGAACTAATGGTAGACTTGAGTTCTATTTCTCCCACTTGGGCTAGACTACTCCGACTTCCTCTCAAGTTTTGGAATAACAAAATATATAGGCAAATAACCAATTCCTTTGGTACTCTTATGGCAGTTGATAGGGTTACTAAAAAAACATTTTATTTTTGATAGAATCTATGTGAATGTGGATGTTAACTCCATTATCCCCACATCCATAACTATAAAATCCAAGTTTGAAAGATGGAATTATCCTTTGGAGTATGAAAATTCTAGTTTGTACTAGCAAAAATGTAACAATTTTGGTCATTTGAGCAATGTTTGTAAAAATCCAAACAAAGGAGTTGATGTTGTGGCTCTAGAGAAGAAGGTTCATGTTCCTTTTCAAGATAGTGTTCTTATTTCCAATAAACCTGCTCTCTCCAAAGTTATTAATTACCAGCTGGACGATATGAAGAAAGGAGAGTATAAAAAAAGAAGGATTCCCACTCAAATACTAACCTCAAGGAATAAGATCTTCATAGGTCAAAATTAGTTTAGAATAAAGTTTGAGGAAAGTAGATAAAATGGTAAGCATAAGGATACCTCCATATCTGAGGATTCAGTGATACTAAAATTTTCTTCTAGATTTTCCCTTCCTTCTCCCAAAAATTCTTACCCCAGATAGAGTTGGTCACCCCTATAAAGGACTCACAAAAATTTAAACTCCTTAGTGGTGAATGAGAGTTTAGACGTCGAGCTTGTTTATATTCCCATTAGCCAACTCAAAAATCCCTTAGAATCTTTGGAATAGCTTGTTGAGATTTTTTCTTTGGAAGGGATGGAAGAAGGGAAATTTATCCTCTCCCCTATACTCAAAAATAAAATTTTAAAGATTGTAGATAGAACTAAAGAGGACAACCAAGTGATATTAAGATAAAGTGAAAATGTTGAGTTAAATGAATCCTTGGATATCCTACGATTTGGCTGCTAATAAGGATGTGGATCTAAGGAAGGAGAATGGACTCAAATGTTAGAATATGATGCTAATGATATCATTGTTATTGTCATTAATATTTGTCATTGATGTCAACATATCCTATGCTTTGATATGGATTGGATGTTTTGGTGATCCAGTAGACTATGCTCCAGATGATGTGTTGTAGAGATTTATCTTTAGCCATGTTGATACTGATCGTGGCTCACTTGTTTGGGTATGTTCCTATCTGGATAATGGTCATTGTGCTTTAGTTCAAGTATTTTAATTATAACATATATTTCATATCCATTGGTTCTAAAGATCTCAGTGTTGGTGTAGCATGTTGATTGTGAGAAAGGCATCTTGTATTGAGTGAGGTGGTCCATATTTTATTCCATACCACCATGGAAATGCTTTAGTATGACCTATTTAAAATTGAATTAGGTTGACCTACTTGTTGGAATGATGTGGTATATGAGATAGATGATTCTATTTATTGTGAGATGCTTGTATGAGAGTAATATGTGAAGTAAATGTGAATCTCACAAAGGAAGATCTAAGTATTGATGAATATATAAGTTGGTGCAATTGGTAGCTGACTATTACATCATTTTGTTTTGATTTTTATTTCTGACAATGATTTCAGTGGTGAATACATTTTTTATTTCTTATATTCTAGTAGTGAGCCTATTTGTACTGACAGTGAGCCTTTCTAATTTCTGGGTAGTTAGCCCAACCGGTAGTGATCCCTTGTAAAAATAACCTTTGAACTTGTGTTAATTTCATGAGAATTGGTTAATCCATGTTTTTCCCCATCTTGGATTTCCATGTAAATTGTGGTATTCATGGTGTTTATGTTGTTAGAATAACTGAGAGGGGGGGGGGCATGAATCAGTGGCCTCAAAAATATTCCAATAGCTTAACCCAAAAACTTATTACCACAATTATAAGCATCTAGTTATCTTCAGTCTTATAAGATGAATGCCTTGAAATAATCTTAACAAATAACTACTGCTCAGAGTTTATTGTTACACCTTATTCTTACTATTTACCGATTAGCAAACTTTCATTTACAAAAATATAGTAAATTATTTAGTGTATACCGATCAATCCAGATTTAGTTATGTGTAATGCAAAACACTAAATTAATTACTCATAAACACATTGACACATGGATTTTTAACATGGAAACCCTGTTAAGGGAAAATCTACTTGGGACTGGTAACCCAAAATTTTCACTCTTCTAAAGTGAGCTCGGTGAAGAGCCAACCCTGTTAAAGGTTATAAACACACTGTTAGGTATGAAATTGTTAGAGGATTTAAATAGAATAGTTTGTCACTTGATATCTGGCATCTCTATGCTACCTTTATGTCCAAACCCAGTGTCGTTTGTCAATTGGTATCTGGCATCTCTATTCTATCTTCATGACCAAACCTTTTGATACTCCTTAGGATTTATCTAAATATATAAAGGATTGTTAATTCCTACTTGGTTAAGAGCCTTTCTGATCCAATGGTTAAATTGAAACACTAAATGATCTGTTTACATATACAACTATACTTTGCTGATTTTCAGATCTATTGTAAGCTCATTATACCTTTCTGTTCAATGTATCTTTTCAGTACCTTTTCTCCACTTCTTTCTGCTTGGTGATGTTGTGGTCTATTTCTCAGTGTTTGCAAAAATATAGCTTTGTTCTTTAGCTTGATTGATCAGGAATGATTGAATTCTTTCTTCATTAGTTTCTCTTCAACATCCTTTTTTTTATATTCACTCCCTTTTTCTCATAATGATTAGCTTGTCTCTTTGTAGACATGATTTCACTATTTCTAAGTTCTTGACTTTCTTGTTCTTGGTGTGATGCAAAATTCTAGCCAATCTTGCTTTAAAACTTTACTTCAATTTTATCCCGTAGATTTCTCTTTGACAACTATAATAAAATAGCTTTAAAATTCTCTCTTATCTCTGGCTTCTAACTTGTCGATGAAAAAATATTTAACAACTAGTTAACTCCATCTTTATCTCTTGCCAGCTAAGTCTTTTTTCATTTCTAAACTTCAGTTCTTTTCGGTGTTTAACTCCTTGTTAGCTTCGATCAACACTTCAATTCTCCTCGGTCATCTCTGTCAGGGTTGTCTGTCCATCGGGTAACACTGTGAAATTATGTCCATCAGTAATGCTTGTGATTCTTCTCATCGGTAATGCTTGTTAGGTTTCTTTCTCGAGCATCACTGTTACTTTTCTCTCAAGGTTCTCTATCCGTCGATGTGCACTGTCCGTCAGTGTCTTTTGTCACTTTGTGAATACTAAACTTTTATGCATTACTAATAGCATAACCTTTATCTTTCTAGCTCTTTGAAGTATTTGACACTTTGTATATAACCAATAAGATTATATCAAGTTAACATCACTGACAATACAATCCATTAACTGATTTAATGTCTTCGATTATCTTTCTGCATTTCGGTGATCATCAACTTAACATCTTCAAACATTCAATTAGTTATGGTTCATATGTTTTGTACCGTCATGTTCACATATGTTATAAGTTTTTAATTGCTTTAAGTATTTACCAGTTTAATAAAGTTTGTAAAATGGATTTTGAGAATAACTAATTCATCCCCCCTCTCATTTATTCGATATGTTCAAGAATTGGTATTAGAGATTTGGTTCCTTAGAGGGAGCTTAACCGCTTGAGGTAGATCCAATGATACACAAATTGTCTTTCTCTATGTTTGATGGTGTAATGTGTAAAATGTATATCTGCAATTATCTGCACACAACCACTCAATAACTCATTATATCAATTGGTTAGTCAAAATAAAATCATATGAAGAACACATAAACCAATTGAAATCAAATTATTTCTTCCTACATAGAAGATCCACAATAATTAATCAATTTTCTCTCAGTTTTAGCACTAATTCATCATGAATTGACAATCATATGATGGAAGATTCAAAGAAAAATCCCAAAATTCATCTATAATTGATCAATTATGCTCCATTATGCCCAATTTAAGTTTTTAAATGCATGAATTGATAACAATTAAATGAAAACATGAACTAGATTATCCTCAATTATCCTAGAATGAAATTGGCATTATTTAGCTACTCAAATTCTATCTCTCTTTCTTCTTGAAATGAGCTTAGAATGACTACATTTTAAAGATTTCCATTGGAGGGAAAAGGGGAATTCAAATTTGAATTTGAATTTGATGGTTGTGATTCATCTATGAGGAAGGGCTAAGATTGATCCTCTAAGTGATCTATGTGATCAAAGTCCATTGGTATATGAGTTGAATTTGATGACATTTGGAGAGAATATAAATGTTGCAATTAATTAATTCATTTTAATTAATATCCTAGGCATGTGGTTTTTTATTTTGATTTGATTAAATGACTAGGATTAATTATTGAATTAATAACTTTTGATGAGTGATATTTGATGTTCAATATTTTGATGAATTATGTAATTAAACTGATCTAATTCAATTACACAATTATGATTAACCTTGAATTTGATGTCTTGACCAGGACCTAGGGCATTTTATTTTAGATTCAGGCCTCTGATTATATCAGACCATTTTTAGGTGGTTACAGGTGGATATGATTCTAGGTTCTAGAAAGTATAGATAAGAGGGTACATGGTTTCAATCAGTTACACTACTTGGAAATTTTAAGAAACAAAGTATGTTGCACCTCAAAATGGCCCTACTACTCAAGATGAAATTTCAGCCTATGAGGAGAATGAGAAAGAAAGGTATGCAATTTTTAGTGCTTTATAAATAATGAGTTGACTAAGGTTATTTCACTGAATGCTTCCTATGAAGTCTGGGAAAAATTTAAAGAGATATATGAAGGGAATGATAGAGTTAACTTATCTAAGAAGCTAACATCTAGGCATAAATATGAGAACATAAGAATGGAAGAAGGTGAAGATATTTCAAGTTACTTTTAGAGGGTTGAAAATGCAATAAATGAAGTGAAGAATCAAGGAGGTACTATTAGTGCTGAAGATATGATGGAGAAGATCTTGATGACCTTGCCAGAGAGCTATAGTGACAAGATATTAGCTAGAGAGGAAGTTTATAATTCAAAATTTTTTACCAAAGAACATTTGTTTGGAACCCTAACCATGTTTGGGTTGAGGAAATTTGGAAAAGATAAGAGAAAATTTGAGGCATCATTTAAAGCTACAAAGACAGAG
This sequence comes from Thuja plicata, assembly GCA_018584345.1. NCBI lineage: Eukaryota > Viridiplantae > Streptophyta > Pinopsida > Cupressales > Cupressaceae > Thuja > Thuja plicata. The sequence continues at coordinate 840,388 of MU228019.1, forward strand.
AAAGATCTAGATGATGATGATTCAAATGAGATGGAAATGAACTTTGCAAGAAAACTTAAGAAAGGTACTAGAAAATATAAAGGTATGTTACCCCTTAAGTGCTTTAGATGTGTAAATATTGGTCATTTATAAACTAGGTGTCTATAAACAACTAACTGACAAAAGTTTAGAAAGTTCAACAAGAAGACCTACAATGTTAATAAACATGCTAGTATATCAGATGCAAAACAAATCAGGAAGACTGTTTATTTTTGCCAAAACAAGAAAAGCCAAGATTTGATATTTCTAACATTTATACATAATTTAATGATAACACTAAGACTGCATTCTTTTTTAGAATAAATAAGAATGAATGGTTGATTGATAGTGGATGTTCAAATCATATGACTGGTGATAAAAGAAAATTTGTAACACTTGAGAAATATGATGGTGGTCATGTTAGATTTGGTGATGATAAGGACACATATATTATTGGAATTAGCCATATTATTTTTTATGGAGATCATAACACTAACAAGGTATATTATGTGAAAGGTTTGTGTCATAATATTTAGGGTGTTGGACAGATGTGTGAAGGCTATGTTGTTGTGTTTAAGATTGAAGGTTGTTAAATCTAGAAGAAGTCTAGAACTGTTATTGCAGTTGGAAAAAGAATAGGAAGGAACACATATCAACATCAAGGAGATAAAAAAGTTGTTTATTATCTTGGTCTGATGATAATTGGATTTGGAACTGGAGGACGTGTCACATTAAATTTGAGTTTACATCTGATGGTTTTGAGAATTTATCTGAGAAACATGGCATTAAGAGACAATCTTTAGCCCCTATAACATGACAAAAAAATTTAGTGGAAAGGATGAATAAAGTAGTGTAGGAAGCTGTAATGATAATGATAAAAAAGGTAGGTTTACCAAAATTTTATTGGAAAGAAGCAATTCATACAACTGTGTACACACTTAGAAGATTTCTTTAGCGAAAAAAGTTTGGAAAGACATCATATGAGATATGGTATGGAAGGGAACCCGTAATGAAATACTTCAATATTTTTGGGATTATATGCTACATTCAGAGAGATTAAGACAACCTTAGCAAGTTTGACAATAGATATGTTGAAGGTATATTTATGGGATATTATAAAAAAAACAAAGTGTATCGATGTTACAACAAGAGAGTGAATAAGATAGTTGAAAGTGCAAATGTGAAGGTTGATGAAAATGCTTTTAAAAATCCTGAGAAATAATTTGAATATGAATCTAATACAAAGGAAAAGATAAAATAAGACAATAAAGAAGAAGAAGAAGAAGAAGAAGAAGAAGAAGAAGAAGAAGAAGAGACAACGTAGGCTCCAAAATATACAAATAAGACCCCAAGGTATGTACAGAGAAATCATTCAGAGAATTACACTATAGGTGATAAGGATAAAAGTATCATTAAAAAAATTAGAGAAACAAAAGAGCAATTTTTATTATGTTTACTTTCTTAAATTTAGCCAAAGACTGTGGAAGAATCATGTAATGATCAGAACTGGGTAAGAGCATTGAAAGAAGAACTTGATCAGATAAAGAAGAATTAGACTTAGGAATTTGTGCCAAGACTGAATGACAAGAATGTGATTGGTACAAAGTGGGTATTCTAAAACAAGCTAGATGAAAATGGAAAGGTAATGAGAAACAAGGCAAGATTATTTTTTAAGGGTTACTCAGCTTGAAAGAATTTAATTTGATGAAACTTATGCCCCTTTTTCCTAGATGGAGGTGATCTAGATATTCTTAGCATTAGCAATGTTTAAATATTTTAAGGTTTATCATATGGATGCTAGGTCAGCATGCTTGAATGGAGAACTAAAGGAATACATCTACATTAAAAAACTAGAGGGATTCAGGTCTGGAAAGAATCTAGATGTTGTTTGTAGATTGGGGAAAGCATTGTATGGATTGAAGCAAGAACCTAGAGCCTGGTATAGTAGATTTGATAAGTATCTGATTGGGCAAAGATTTAAGAAATGATCTGCTAACAATAATTTATATCACAAAATTTATTCAGATTAGATCTTAATGATTTTGGTTTATGTTGATGATATAATGTTTGGAGGAAAAGATAACTTGTGAAGAAAATTTGAAGAGGAGATGTAGAAGGAATTTGAGATATCTATGATTGGTGAGTTGATTTTTTTCCCTTGGATTGCATGTAAATTAGAAAAGTAAAGGAATTTTCATTTCTCAGTCCAAGTATATTAGAGAGTTATATAAGAACTTTGGTTTGGAGAATTCTAAACTGGTGTGTACTCCTATTGTTACAAGATGTAAGTTGACTAAAGAAGATCATTCACCAAAAGCTGATGCAAGTAAGTATAGATCAATGATTGAATAAATATTGTATTTGACTACTATTTGACCAGATATTATATTTTCCATATGCTTAGCAGGAAGATTGTAGCAAGAACCAAAAGAGTCACATGTTATGGCAGTAAAAAGGATGTTTAGATATTTGAAGGGTACATAAGATTTTAGATTATGGTATCTAAAAGGTTCATATTTTAATTTGTAATCTTATACTAAAGCTGATTGGGCTATATTTCTTGATAACTAGTAGATTACTAGTAGTGGAGCTTATTTCCTTGGCTCTCGGTAGGTTTCTCAATCAACAAATAAGCATACTTTTATGAAATTATCTACTGTTGAATCATAAAGCATTACAACATCCTCATGTTGTACTCAGGTATTATGGATGAAAATTTTTCAAGGATATTGTTATAATATTTGATGAAATGATCTTAATTATGTGTGATAATACCAATTCTATAAATATTTCAAAGAATCTAGTGCAACATTCTAGAACAAAACACATATCTATTATAATTTCTTAAGAGAGAAGGTGTTGGAAAATAAGGGCAAACTTGAATATGCACCTACAAAGGAGAAGATTATAGATATCTTTACAAAAACATTATGCAATAATAATTTTGAGTATCCCAGGTAGAAGCTGGGGGTTCTACCCCTTCCTAGTGTTCAGTAAATGCACCGATGTGTGCATTGGTCTAGTACATTTCATGCTTATTATTTTTTTGGTTCAATGCTTGGAGGCTTCCTCTCAAAGGGAGCATAGTGAGTTGGTAAGGGGGAGTTATGACCCTTTGTCATTGTTTTCAGAGGGGATAAGAATAGAGGAGAAGAAAAAAGGAATTTGATGATGATATCTATTAATAGTGAGTTGTTTTCTTTGTTATTGATGAATGTCTCTATCAATGAAAAAGGGGGAGATTGTTAGAATGTGATGTTGATGCTATCATTGTTATTGTCATTAATGGTTTTCATTGATGTCAACTTATCCCATTCTTTGATATAGATTGGATGTTCTGGTGATCTGATAGATTGTGTTGCAAGTGGTCTGATGTAGAGATTTATCTTTAGCCTTGTTGGTGTTGGTCCCATTTATCTTGCAAAATATTATGGTTTACTTGTGTGGGTCTAGTCCTATCTGGACAATAGTCATTATGCTTCAGTCAAAGTATTTGTGTTATAACATATAGTTCCTATTTTTTTCTTTTTGAAGATCTTAGTGTTGGTGTATCCTTCTGATTATGAGTGAGATATGTTTTATTGAGTGAGGTGGTCCATGTTTAATTCCTTACCAATGTGAGGCTTTGGTGTGACCTATTTAAAATTGAATTAGGCCAACCTAGTTGTTGGCATGACATGGTATAAGAGAGTGATGATTCTATTTATTATGAGATGCTTGTATGTGAGTAATACGTGAAGTGAATGTAAATCTAACAAGGGAAGATATATTTATTGATGAATATGCAAGTTGGTGTAACCAGCTATAGACTATTACATTATCTTGTGTTGCTGATTATTGGTGACATTAATTTTAATGGTGCATTTATTTTCATTTCTTATATTTTGGAAGTGAGCCTATTTGTACTAGAAGTGAGACCATTTGTACTAATAGTGAGCCTTTCTAATTTCTAGGTAGTTATCCCAATTGAAAGTGAGCCTTACCTATAGTGATAAAACTAATAGTGAGCCCTTGTAAAAATCACCTTAACTGGTGTTCTTTTCAAGAGAATTAGTTTCTCTATATTTTAACCATCTTAGGTTTCCACATAAATTTTGGTATTCATGGTATTTATGTTTTGTGCCTTCATGTTCATATGTGTTATAATTTTTTGATTTCTTTAAGTATTTACTAGCTCAATTACGTTTTTAAAATGAATTTTGAGAATAATTGATTCTATTAGAACTATGGAAACATATAAGTGAGATGGGGGGAGGGAGTGGTGAATCCGTTGTCTCATAGACTCATGCTTAAATCTCCTTATTCTTCATTTGAATAATTAAACATGCATGCATAAATTAGAAACACATCCACAACACTTGAGACCAATATTTTTATCATGGAAACCTTGTTAGAGGAAAACCACGGTGGGGATGAAACCCACAATGTGAACTATACCTTAATATAAGTGTAACATATATTAAAAATGAGAATGCACATGCATTAAGGCACACTTAAGTGAGCTTATTTCTCAAATATGAAAGGGCTACAAACCTAAGGAAAGATCACTTCCTTACAAGTTCACTACAATAATCAATCTAAGGTTTTTGAACTATATAATGAAATCTACCCTATGCCCTTGTAAGTTCCAATGAACTAAAATTTATATCTCTATAAAAATCATCTCTTACACCAATAGACAATAGATTCAACCCTTAATAGATTTGGCACACTTTCTCTCCAAGAAATCTCGACATGTGCAACACACATTTTTTCCCTAAATATATGTAATTCATCAATCTTGAAAATAAACAAGGTTGACTCAAATCCAATTTCAAATTAAAAATCCATGCACCAAATATGATAATTAAAATTTAAGTTTGACCCAAAAAACATTTCAAGGACCCTTATCATCAACCTCGAACATGTAACATGACCACAAATCATTCCTCAAACTTCCACAAAATGTTTTATTGATCAGGTCAGCCAAGAACATGAAGAAAATCACCACTAAGACAACTCTTCAAATATGATCACCAAAATTTATGTGGAGAAAAAAATAAGAAAAAAACATAATCCAAGAACATCCATAGGAATTGTGCATACCATAAAAAATCTTAAACTACCCAAATCATCAGATTCACTAGTATCATTCATGTTGGACCTCAAGAAAACTATCAACATCGTTTGATAAATCTAAAAATGCCAACCAGACCTATGAACCAAAAACCAATTGAATTGAGAGAAAATATGAATGTTTTAATAATATACCATATGTCCACAACCAACAATATTAGCATACAAATAAATACTCATCACAATTCATCAATATTGGAAACACTAACAAACAATGTCAGAACCAATCACCATATCTCATATGTAGACCTCAATTCATCCTGTGGACCTCTATAACTTGATATGAAGCATCTATAGACCGTCTTCAACACCTCTCTAGAATCCACAACCACTAACCTTAAAACACTATCACACTAAGTATACTGCACCATTTCCATATTGTACCACAAATATGTTTACATCCAACAATCATCCCTATAGATATGTTGACATAAATGACAACACATCAAAATTTCCAACAATATCCCACTTTGGAATTTATTATACATATGATTTGAAAAAAAAATCAACAAATCCCCTTTAATCTCTCTCCCCAAGGGTTATTCCCATGACCTCTTCTCCCCCTTCAAGATCAATGACAAAGACATTGACATCACTTCATCTCAATTATGCTTCTTCTCCTCTTGAGAAATATAAGGGCCCAATGAGTAAGTAGAAATGAGTACTCCCCCTAATAAGATTCCTCCACACACCAATCTAAATATTCAAAAATTATACTATGAATCCCACAAGATTAATACAAACATCTGCATCTTAATTCTAATTAGGAGGGGAAATCACCCTCAGCTAACCTCTAAGATAATCAAATATATCATTAGGAACAGGATTTGTAAAAATATCACAAACATGTTCCTTGGTAGGAACATACTCCAATATCACCTCTTTATCATCACCTTCTTGATGACATGTAACTGATTAAATGTTTGAATATATTAAGTTGATGATCATGCAAGGCTTTAAATCAGTTAATGTATTGTATTGTCATTGATGTCAACTTTATATAATTTGTATGGTCATGAAAATACTACCAAAGACTTCAAAGAACCAATGAGTCAAGGCTATGCTATTAGTAATGCATACAAGTCAAGTATTCACTGAGTGCCTGCATACACCAACGGAGTGCACGCCAATGGTCACAGTAAAAGAGTAGAGTCATAGTGTTACCTGATGAGATAATGCATAACATTACCGACGAGAAAAGTTACAGTGTTGCTCGATGAGATAATGCACAACATTACCAAGGAGAAAAGTTACAGTGTTGCCTGACAAGAAAATCATAGAGTAACTCGATGGAAACAATTTCAGTGTTGCCTGATGGAAAAGACAAGGACGGAGATCTTGATGAAAACTGAAGTCACACCGACAGAACAGTCAGTCATCACCGATGACTAACTGAAGTGTTGAACAACAGAATAGAAAGTTTAGAAAATGACAAAATGCTTAGCTATCAAGAAGCTAAAGATATAATTAACGGATACTTATCATTATTTTAATCATCCAGATAAAGCCGGAGATAAGTAATTAATTTAAATCTGATTTGTCCAGTTGGAAAGAAGATCTCTTTGAGATAAATCAGGAGTTTTGTTTTAAATCTATTGGAAAGAATTGTGGAACACGCCAAGAATCAAGAAAGCCAAGAAAAGGGGAAATCATGTCTATATAGAGACAAAATTAATTAATTACAAATGGGGGATTAGGTGAGGAGAAAAAGAGAAGAGGAAAGATGCTAAAAAAAATCTGAAGGAGAAGAATGTCTTCATTCAGTACTGATCAACAAGATGAGAAAAGAGCTAGATTCTGCAAACACTGACGAACAGTGAGACAAGCATCACAAAGAAGAATAGTGTGGAGCAAAGGTATAAATATTGATTCCATTGATCAGAGAGGTAATGGAATTACAATAGATCTAAAAATTTTCAATTGAGTTGTATGTATGAACAGATCATTAGTGTTTCAGTTTAACCATTGAAGCATAAAGCCTCTTAACTGAGAAGGACTTAAAAGTATTTTACAATTGAGATACATCCCAAGGAGTATCAAAATTTTTGATCACAAAAGTAGCATTGGATATGCCCAATACCTATTGAAAGGCCAAGAGAGTTTGATCAAGGATGGTAGCATTAGATGCAAGATACCAATTCACAAACTATTTCTAAATCCTCTAACAAGGTCACACCTAACAGTATGTTTGTAACCTTTAACAGGGTTGGCTCCTAACAGAGCTCACTTCAAAAGAGTAAAAATTTGGGGTACCGGTCCTAGTGGTTTTTCCCTTAACAGGGTTTCCATGTTAAAATCCTTGTGTTATGTGTTTATGGTTTATTACTTTACTATTTTTCATTTCACATGTGTATTTTTGGATTGATCGGGTTACTCTGCATATTTACTGTGTTTTGGTAAATATTTAACTGCTTATCGGTAATCATACAAAAGAGAGATTAACAAAGCAATCCAACAAGTAGAAAATTGATTAAAGTATTTCAAGGCATACATCTTGTAGGATAGAAGATAACTTGAGACATAATTTGTGGTTATAAGTTTTAAGGGTTGATTTAAGGATTAATTTTTGAGGCCACTAATTCACCCCCCCTCTCAGTTATTACTAATAATTGGTATCAGATCTTGTGTTCTTAGAAGGAAGGTTTCAAGAACTAAGCTAAAGATCACAAGATGAACAGACGAGATGTGCCCAAGTTGAACAAAGATAATTTTTCTTCATGGAAGAGTAGAATAAGACTCCACTTATTAGGTATTGGTAATAATGTTACTCAATACTTAGATGCTGAATATTTGTTTCCCACAAGAGCACCAATAGTTGAACAATTGAGAGAGAATCATGAGCACAATTGCATGATGATTGAGCTTGCTTTCTCACTGTCTGATGCTGAATTTGAAGATGTCAAAACCTGCAAGACTGCAAAGAAGATGTGGGACAAACTGATGCTTGTACATGGTGGTGACAAAAATGTTTTGAGAGCCAAGGCAGAAAGCCTTAGAGGAAAGTTTGATGATCTCAAAATGAAAGAAGGTGAAAACATTACTCAGTACAACACAAGAATCAAAGAGTTAGTCAATTCTATCCGAGGAGTTGGAGGTGTACTAGAAGAAGATACAGTGGTAAGTAAAATTCTAAGAATGTTACTGCCTACTTATGCTATTAGAGTATCTTCCATTCAAGAAATGAGAGCAATAGCAAATAGCAATGTTACTCTAGATAATTTTATTGGAAGACTGATTTCATTTGAGATTAACAACTTTGATAAGTGTCTTACCAAACATAGAGTTTGCGTTCAAAAATTCTATGAGAATAAGTAAATCAAGTCATAAACACACCATGAGAAAAGATAGTGATAGTGAAAGTGAAGAGGATGATCTTGATGAAATTGAAGAACTTATGGCTAGAAGAATGTAGAGAGGCAAAGGTAAATACAAAGGTAAATTACCACTTGTTTGTTTTAATTGTAAAGAGATTGGACACTTTTCTGCAAGATGTACTAATAGAAGAAAATATGACAGAAGTAATGACAAATATTTTGAAAAGAAGTTTGATAGAGGTGATTACAAAAGCTATCGACAATCAGAAAGAAGAGATACCAGAGACTACAAGGACAAAGGAAAGAAGGACAGTTACCTAGAAAAATGAAAAGATGATGATACTGACACCGAATTTTATGAAGACATCGAGATGGTGTTTGTGGCAGTAAAAGATGATTCAGATGATGATGCAGAAAGGTATATAGAAACTGCACTCATATCTAAAGTTAGTAAAAATGATGTCTAGATCATAGATATTGGCTGCACTCAACATATGACCAGTGATATGAAAAAGTTTGAGACTTTTGAATACTATAAAGGTGGTTCAGTAAGAATGGGTAATGACACACCTTGTCCAGTTGAAGGTAGAGGAACCATAATGTTGAATAACCAGATAAAATGTGAAAATGCTTATTGGGTAAATGGATTAAATTATAATCTATTGAGTGTTTCTCAGTTGAATAATTCAGGTCATAGAGTGGCATTTTAAAATTAAGAAGGCAAGGATCTTCAATAAATCAGGAAGTCTGATTGGTACTAGTGAGCAGACAAATGGTAACTTGTTCTATCTGAATGATACTGACACCACTTGTTTGATTTCTACAAATGAAGACATATGGTTGTGGCACAAAATATTGTGTCATGCGAACTTTGACAACATGATAAATATTAGCAAAAATAGAAATGTCAGAGGCTTACTGACGATGACCAAGCCCGACAACATCATGTGTAAGAATTGTCAAAAAGGTAAAATGACAAAGTCTAGTTTTAAAAGAAAAACCCATACATCTGATGCCATTCTAGAATTAGTCCATACTAATTTATGTGGACCTATGAGGACAAAGAGTTATTATGGAGATACATATTTCATTCTCTTTGTTGATGATTACTCTAGAATGATGATAGTCATGTTTCTAAAATATAAATCAGAAGAATTTAAGATGTTTAAATGGTATAAGGCAATGGTTGAGAAACAAAGTGGTAAAGAATTAAAATTCTTAAGGTTAGATAGAGGAGGGGAATTTATTTCAGATGAACTCACTAACTTTTGTAATGAGCATGGAATCAAAAGACAGGTCTCTACACTGAGAACACCACAACAAAATGGAATTGCTGAAAGAAGGAACATATCCATAGTTGATTGTGCAAGGAAACTGATGATAGAGAAAGGGATCACCCAAATATTCTGGAGGGAAGCTATCAGTACTGCTGTTTATACATTGAATAGAGTACAATTGAAGAAAGACACCAAAAAGACACCTTATGAGCTATGTTTTGGATACACACCCAATGTAAGTTACTTCAAAAATTTTGGCAGTCATTGTTATATCTTAAAAGATGATAGAAATGAAAAAATTGACTCCAAGAGTGATGAAGGAATCTTTCTAGGGTATTCTACCAAGAGAAAGGCTGATAAATGTCTAAACAAAGCCTCTAACAAAATTGTTGAAAGTGCAAATGTAAAGATAGATGCATTTGTAGAGAAGAATTAAAAGGAAAGCACTAAAGAACTAGAGGACTAAAATAGGTTTACTTACAATGAGGAACCTAACACTCTACCCGACCAACAATGTAGAGCTCCTGAGCAATAGATCATTGCACCCAAGCATATGGATACAAATAGTGATGATCAAACTATTACTCAAGATGATGCACAAAGTAATGGAGAACAAAATGAGGAACAAAATGATGATCAAGCTGATAGACAAAGAGATGAACCTGTACTTGCAAGATATGTTAGAAGGAACCATCCATAGGACCAGGACATAGGAGATAAAAAGGCTAGTATGAGAACTAGAAGTAAGTCTCTAAATACAAGATGTCTTATTTGTGATTATGAGCCCAAATCTGTCAATGCTGCACTAGATAATGATGAATGGATACGTGATATGAATAAAGAAATTGAGAAGATAGAGAAAAAAAAGACATGGACACTTGTACTGAGACCAAATGATAAGAATGTCATCAGTACAAAATGGATTTTCAGGAATAAGCTGAATGAGAGTGGAGAAGTCACCAGAAATAAAGCAAGAATAGTATACAAGGGGTATGCACAAGAATAATGGATTGACTATGGAGAGACATTTGCACCTGTTTCTAGGCAAGAAGGAGTGAGAATTTTACTTGCTTATGTTGCATATAAAGGCTTCAAGGTATATCAATTGGATGTCAAGTCTACATTCCTAAATGGAATACTTGAAGAAGAAGTATACATTGAACATCCAGAAGGGTTTTTTGATCCAAAAAAGAGAGACATGGTATGTAGAATACACAAAGCCTTGTATGTATTGAAACAAGCACCCCGAGCTTGGTATGAAAGACTTCATTCCTATCTTATAAGTATTGGATTTGTAAGGACTAGTGAAAATAGTAATCTTTATTTGAAGGAAGATACTGATGCTAACATTTTGATTGCTGAGATATTTGTTGATGACATCATATTTGGAGGAGTGTTGGAGGCACATGAGGGAGCAGCCTTCAAGGAAGACATTATGTTTGCCGAGATGGGCCATGAGGAGGCTCAAAACTTGAAAAAAAAATTCTCCTAGCATGGATATGGTACAAGTGGAATCAGAGGTTTAGATTGGTATGATGGTAAGTGAGAATAAAAATCATGGGCAAGCCATGTTCACATTGGTGAGAGACCGCAAGCCACGATGCAAGATGAAGTTCTTTGGAGCAACATGGTTCCATGAGGACCTATATTTGCCTAAGGTCAAGATGAAGACTTTATTGTTTTTTCTGACATATGTTTCTTTGCAGGCTTCCAAGAGGACCTGGAAATGTTTCAAAGCTATGGAGTATGGTGCAGGAGCACCAGGGCCAAGGACAAAGACCTAAGAGGATACTAGTGTCACTGAATAGATCCTAGGGGGGAGAAAAGGATAAACATGACCATGTTGGGTCATTTGATATAATAAGACCATATAATGGTCCTTAAATTTGTTTTGATTATGTTTGAA
>MU228019.1:923502-966311 GCA_018584345.1 Thuja plicata
ACCTTGTCCCCCCCTCTCTCTCCCATTCTTCTATAAATAGAAGCCTGTTTTGAGAGCAAATAAGCCTTCACTAGAGATTAGAATTGCATTGTTATGCTGCCATTTTTATCATAGAATTACATTACATTTTATTACATGCTAGCTTGTTACTTCCATTTTATCATTTAGAGTTAAAATGCATGCTTTTATTATCATTTAGCTTGTTTTTAATGAAAATCCTTCATGCTAGGTTGTATTAGTCACTGATTCAATAGCATATTCTGAGGGTTGATATGTTGTTGGTCACACTCCTCCTAGTTAGAAGGCAATAGGTCAGTTTTAGTGGGTTCTCTATGTTTTTCATGTTTTTTACTAACCCCATGATGCTAATATAATGATCTATTGAGTGTTTGTGTTGCTTCTAACAGGTACCCATTTACACACACACACACACATACTTTTTTTTGATGTTTTTTCTAGGATGAATTGGGTTTCATGTCTTGGAGAGAAATATGAAGCTTTTGATTAATTTAAGATTTTCAAAGAAAAAGTTGAGAACGAATCAGGTTTGAAGATAAAATGTTTAAGGTAAGATAGAGGTGGAGAGTTTACTTTAGATATGTTCAATACCTACTTTGAAGATCATGGAATATACAGACAAACATCTACTCCAAGGACACCACAACAAAATGGGGTTGCAAAGAAAAGAAATAAAACTATATTAGATGCTGCCAGAACTATGTTATTTGAAGGAAATGTGTTGCATGTTCATTGGAAAGAAGCTATTGGTATTGTAGTTTACACTTTGAATATAATTCAGATCAGAGAAGGTACTAATAAGGTTCCTTATGAAATATGGTTTAATCATGCTCCTACTATGAAATATTTCAAAATATTTGGTAGTAAATGCTATATCAAAAGAGATGATGAGATATGAAAGTTTGATGCTAGAAGTGATGAAGGGATCTTCCTTGGTTATTCCACTAAGAGAAAAGATTTTAAATGTTTCAATCTAAGACTAAGGAAGATAATTGAAAGTGCTAATGTAAGGATTGATGAGAGGTTTCAGATTTAGGAAAGAATATATGACAATAGCCAAACTTCAGAGTACAGGGAGGATACTTTAAATCAAGAAGAAACTTTTGAGATTGATGATGAGATCAAGGTATGTCTAAATAATTCAAATTATTATACTAAAATTCAAAAGAAACCAAGGTATGTTAAAAAAAACCATCCTGAAAATCAAATTATTGGCGATGCAAATAGAGGCATGAAGACAAGATCGAGATTAAGAAATGCAATTTTTTTGATTTCTCAAGTAGAACCAAAAACAACTTATGAGACATGTAGAGATGAATCTTGGACTAAAGAAATGTAGGAGGAATTGAAATAGATCAAGAAAAATAACACTTGGGAATTGGTTCCTAGACCTAAGGACAAGAATGTCATTAGGACTAAATGGGGTTTTAGAAACAAAATAAATTAATAAGGAATGGTTGTAAGAAATAAGGGAAGATTGTTTTATAAAGGCTACTCACAACAAGAAGGCATAGATTTTGAAGAAACATTTGCTCTTGTTGCTAGACTTGAGGTAGTGAGATTATTTCTTAATTATGCTACACACAAAGACTTTAAAGTGTATTAGATGGATGTGAAATCTGAATTTATGAATGGACGTCTAGAGGAGGAAGTATATATTGAGCAACCTGATGGATTTCCTTTAACAAATGATGAAGACATGCTTTGCAAATTGAAGAAGGATTTTTATGGACTGAAACAAGCACCTAGAGCATGGTATGCTAGATTGGATAGGTATTTACTTTGTCTTGGTTTCAAAATATGTAATGAATACAATAATTTGTACTTAAGAACTAGTGAAGATGGGATCTTAATAGTTGAATTTTTCTGTAAATGATATCATTTTTGGAGGTAATGATGAAGTGAGTAAGAAATTTTCTAAGGAAATGGAAAATAAATTTGAGATGCCGATGATTGGTGAAATGAAATTTTTTCTTCGGTTAAAAATTAATTAGAACAAGAATGGTATTTTTATTTCTCAAACCAAGTATCTCAAGGAAATGTTGAAAAAGTTTGGAATGGAAGTATAAAATTGTTGGAACACCTATGGTTACCGGTTACCATTTTACTACTACGGATGAATATCAGAGTTTTTTTTAGACCAAGTATATATCCATGAATTAGAGGTTTACAATATCTAACTCACACTAGACCATATATTTCTAATGTAGTTGGAATTGTGGAAAGATATAAAGAAAATCCTAAAGAGACTCATCTTGTTGTAGTAAAGAGATCATTTAGATATCTGAAAAGAACACTGGAATATGGCTTATGGTATGAAAAATCTAATGATTTTGTTTTGCATTCTTATATTGATGTTGATTGGAAAGGAAGTGTCAATGACAGAAAGAGTACAACTAGTGGTGTATTTTTTATTGGGAAAAGGTTGGTTTCCTGGTTAAGTAAGGAGTAGGATTGTATAGCTCAGTCTACTGTTGAATCAGAGTATGTTGCTGCTGCTATAAATTGCACACAAATTGTTTGGATAAAGTAGATGCTGAAGGACATTGGGATAAATTTTAAAGAGCCAGTGGTTATTCATTGTGATAACACTAGCATAGTGAATATGTCAAAGAATCCAGTTATACATTCAAAGATTAAACTTATTTCAATTAAGTATCATTTCTTGAGAGACAAGGTTTTAGAGAAGGAGATTAGATTAGAGTATGTCACCACAAAGGAACAATAAACAAATATATTTACTAAACCTTTTCCAAAGGATTCCTTTAGGTATCTCAAAGGTATGATTTGGTTGAGAGCACCTCCTTGCAAGAACTAATTGATGCAAGAATGCATCAATCCAGAGGATTTCAGAGTTATATCATTTCATGGACTTGATAAATGGATCCACTCCTCAAGGAGAGCGATTGCATGAAAAAATAGATCACATTTGGGTGTTTGAGAAACTGGTTGTTGCAGGCATGAAGATTTGAAAAAGTTGTTGTAAATATAATATGGGAAAGTAATAACTCGGAGGGGGGGGATGAATTAGATATACAAAACTTTTACGCTTCTAAAAAAAATGATTCAACCATGCATTCATAAACATAAACAGAATGTTGTAGTAGATATGACATCTAATCATATTCATAATGAACACATAACACAAATATTTGGTAAACTAGAAACCCTTGAAGGTAAAAATGGGGTGGGGATGACACCCACAAATCTTCACTATTGCAGTAATAAAGTGTGCTTGTTAGGGATACAAATTTTGATCACTTCTGATGATCTACCTTGTGAGGGGTCTACCCTATTAAGAGCTTCCAAAATTATACAATCTAACTTGTTAAAGGATTTAAAACTTACAACTAAGTAAGCACTCCATTAAGAGATTTACAAAGGCCTGTTAGGACCACTCTATTAAGAGATTTACCCTGATTCACTTGCTAGAATGTATCAGCACCTGATCCTTCAGTTTGCACTACAAATATTGATAAAATATATTCTCTTTCCAACTCTTAATTGATCTCTCAATCTAATATATCTTTGTTCTTCTCTTCAGTTCTCTATTCGATCACACTATTTGTTCAATGCTTTAGATATGCAAAACATGCATATACACCTGATCTCTCCTCTTCACACCCGCATCCACACACATACATATAAAGATTAGGATTTGAAGCATTTCATATATAAATCAATGATAAAACATCTAGATCAAGATCAACGATCTAGATTCATCACATTTTGTCGCTTAAGCATCCATAATTTTGATTGGTTGCATGGATTACATTGGGATTCATGATCACAAAAATAACTTGTAATTAATGCATTAAATATCTATGAATGATCATTAAAAGATTCATAGAAGTCAACCAAAATGGTTCACCTAGGTGTTTGAGCCATTCCAAACACATACAAAAATTGTCTTACTCGACATATGTAAACTCTGGTGCTCGATCAATACAGTCTCACTCAACATATCCATATGTTGTCACTCAGCACAAAATCTTCTATTCAACTCGACAATCATTCTGCTTGACAACTATTAAGTACTCGGCGACCACTGACTTGCTCGTCAGAAACTACTACTCAGTCTCGACCTTAGTGGGATGGCTCGACTGTAGTGATGATCGACCAACCTACCTTATTTATGACTAAGTGTGTGACACTAATATACAACAAAACTTGGAGATCAACAATGTCCCCCTTTGACATTAGTGTCAAAAACACTTTGTCATGACTCTTGAGTCCTTTACAAAAATAGTACTCAAGTTGACTTAGAACTCCCCCAAGGATTCTAACTTAGTCTTCATAAAGACTTCACTACATATACGACATATGTACATAATTCTGAAAAAAAAATTATACCTTATAAGTTATTATCCTTTTATTTCCCCTTTTGATGACATTCATTGCATTTCCCCCTTGTTTTTGTCACTCTTGTCTTCTAGGGTTGTAGGGGTCAGATCATACTTGTCCAAAAATAATTTATGAATCTGTAGGATCATCGCCAATGAATTATCCCAAATGGTTATGATAGATTCCAAAACCTATAATTTGATTTCTAGCTCGGCGGCTAGATTAATCAAACTCTCTGCAATATTCAGAGGTGGATATTCTTGTGCTAATTCCTTTGCTTCTTTCACCTCTTTTTGCATAACCTCCAAATGAGGTATCAACATAGTCTAAATAGAAATTAATTTGGCCCTTATTCTTCCATCGTTAGCCATGAGTTTAGATAATCTCCCTTGGGAATGTGTCAAACTGTTAAAATAAATAGAGCTAGAACTTGCATCCATGCTCAGTGAATGTCCTGTTGAATTTAAATCCGATTGTAGGTTCTTAATAAGATGTTGACTCTCCTTTGTAAAGAATTTTGTATCACAAATTTGTTTTTACAGAGAGAGAAAATTTTCTATAACTTCTTCTAGGTTGCTTACCATATCAGAAAGTTCAACCTGGTTCTCAGTAAGCTTTGCTGCAACTTTCTCAAGTACTTTGGTCTCAAAATTTCTCTCAGACCGTTGTATGAGATTCTCATTTGCATCAATGTCATCATTGTTCACCTTTTGAACAATATGAACCAATTTTTCAAAATTTGGTGCCTTCTCATTTAGATCTTGAAACTCAATTGCATCAACAAAGATATCTTTAATCTCATGTAGTACTTTCTTATGTTGATGTTTCCTTTTCAATTCCTCTTGATTTCTATTTCTATTCAATAAATCCTACAAGATTAGAATTTTCTCATAACATAATGTTGGATAATATTAGAATTGGTTACTAATGATGTTGTTGGCATTCATGTTTTTTCACTGATGTCAACATATGTTTTTGTGGAGAGTACAAATTGGTTACTACTATTGTATGATGACTGACAGAAGTGTACAGATACTATACGCTTGAATCAGAATGAGAAAAGATGATGTTATGAATAAGGATATGTGATGATCTTATTTCTAAGGTTTCTTGGCTTAATATTTCATATTGGAGTTTTTACAGATGTTTTAGTGAAGAATGGTTTCTGGACTGACAGTGATGCTTAACAGAGTGAGTCTCTGTATTTTGGGGATATCTTACATGCAATGTGATTTAGGTTATGCAAGCTTAAGAGATGATACAAGGCATATTAAGGAATGTTTGTTATTGATCACAAGTCATGTGATTTTTGGTGACATCAGCTGAGGCATGTATTCTGGAGGAGACCTATTTGGGGCTAACTTCAGAGATGTAGTGTGCATTATGGATTACGAGCATGGATTTTAGATCTTGGATTATATTTGATGTATTGTAATTGATGTTTACTTTTCTTAGGCACCATGTGTATCTTAGCAAGGGGTTAAATAATTATTTGTATATTGGGAAATCTTAATTGGCTGACCTAATCAATTATTGTAATAGGGTATATATGAGAGATCTTTTCTTTTGAAAAGATGGATCTATGAAGAGAAGGTAATTGAAAAGATAGAGATGTGTGAAAGATCCGAAGCTTGGTTAACTGTTGGATATAGAGCAGAGTTTGTGATTATAGTACTTCATTGGAACTGACCAAAAAAAGATAGTTGCTATCAGATAGTTCACTGGATGTATATTCCTTATATACACTTGTTCAGATTGTAAATCCTTGAGGGTGACTTTAACCATTTTTGGGAAGTGTGCCTGGGAAGTGAGCCCACGGTTACTCTTGACTCTTAACAGAGTATGTCCTTTAAGAGGGATTGTGTACTGTAATGTTGTAATAAGCACCTAACAGGGATAAATCTTTAAGCAGGGATACTACACTCTTAGTAAATCATTTGTGGTTTCTGATTCCCATTCAGGTTTTACCTTTAATAGGGTTTCCTTGACAACAAAAGATTGTGCTATTTTGTTGGTATTTACTATTTTATCATTTGAATTGAAGTTTTGGTTTATAAATTTTAATGTTTAATAATCTGTCTCACAACTAATTCACCCCTCCCCCCTCTCAGTTGTGTTGGTGGAATGTTATTTTTAACAATTGTTATTAGATTTGTTGGTCCTTAGAGATAAATCTTAACATCTTGAGGTGATCTTGAAAGATGACTTACTAAAGGAAGGATAGTCCAAAATTTGACCCTGAAAACTTTGAGAGTTGGAAGAACAAGATGAGAACACATTTGCTATGTTTGGGAATCAACTACTGGATGATCACAAAAAAGGAAGGAAAATATAAAGACTAAGGATGAACTGGATAAAGCTAATGAAGATAAAAGTAAGTTATTTTTAAGTAACATGGTCACAAGGGAAGCATTGATCAGTGCACTTTTTGAAGGAAAATTCACAGAAGTAAAAGACTTAGATTCTGCACATGAAATTTGGACAATATTGGAAGCATTGTATGAATGAGATACTTTTACAAAATAGGTGAAGCTACAAAAGTGGAAGACAAAAGAGTAATCATTAAAAATTAAAGATGATGAGAATATTAGAGCATATGCATAGAGAGTTACTAAAGTGGTTACTGGTATTAGGAACTCTTGAGGTACTTACAGTGAGGAAGAAGTGATTGTGAAGATTCTCAGATCGCTGACACCTATATATAGAACTAAAGTACAAGATATAGAATAAATTATACATTTGACAATTAACTTCAATAGAGAGAGATGTTTATTGGAAAGCTAACTACTTTTGACTCTACAAAACTGGGAGATTCTCTACCTAAAGTTGAGTCAGCATTCAAGGCGATTGTGCATTGAAACAAAAAAACCTTATCTAGAATTGTTAGCACCAACAATTGTGACTCGAGAGAAGAACTTGGAGACTATGTTGATGAATGGGAACAAATATAGGAAGAATAAACAAAACTAGATGAAGTGGTATCCCTGATCGCTAGAAGAGAAAAGAGAGGTAAGGGTAAATTTGAAGGAAAGTTACCTTTGAAATATTTTTCATGCAACAAGATAGGTCATTTTGCATCTCGATGTCCTACAAGGGTTCCAAAACATAAACCTAAGTTTTAAAAATCAAAGTATACAAAAGAAAAGGAATGTTACTATGCTAGTAAAGGTGTTTTTGATGATGAAGATATTGACTATGATGAGATTAGATATATTGATATTAAGGATGATGAACCTATACATGAATAAAAAGCCTTAGTATCTCATGTTGAAAAGAAATCTGAATGGTTTATAGATAGTGGTTGTTCACATCATATGACTAGAGATAAAAACAAGTTTGTTATTTTGAAAAGATATGATGGTGGTGTTGTTATATTTGGTGACAATAATCCTAAGCTTATCATTGGAGTTGGATCTATCTCTCAGGATGGAAAAACTAATACTGACAATGTACTTCTTTTTGATGGACTTAAGCATAATCTTTTGAGTGTTGGACAGCTTGTGGACAAAGGCTATCAATTGAAATTCATTAATGGGAAATGTTCTATCAGAAGTAGATCAAGAGACTTGATCACATCTGGTACTAAATCTAGAGGTAATGTATTTGAATTGAATACATCTGGGGCTTCTTCTTTTATTGTGAAGGTTGATGACATTTAGTTATTACATAGAAGATTTTTTCATGTTAACTTTGATAATATTATGAAGGAAAGTATTACTAATGCAGTAAGAGATCTACCTAAGATTGTAAAACCATCTAATAGTATGTGTAGATAGTGTGCTATGGGAAGAGGACTAGAAGCAATTTTAAAAGAAAATCTTATTCAGAAAAAAAGGGAAGTTGGATCTGGTACATACAGATCTGTGTGGTCCTACAAGAACAAGATCCTATTATGGTGAAAGATATTTTAAAATTTTTGTTGATGACTTTTCTATAATGACGTGGGTTACATATTTAAGAGAGAAATCTGAGACATTTAAAAAATTCAAGATATTCAAAGCAAAAGTTGAGAATGAATCAGTTTTAAAGATAAAATGTTTGAGATCAGATAGAGGTGGTGAGTTTACTTCAGATTTATTTAATACGTACTTTGAAGAGCATGGAATACTTAGACACACATCTGCTCCTAGGATGCCACAAAAGAATAGGATAGCAGAGTGAAGAAACAAAACAATATTAGATGCTACTAGAATTATGTTGTTGGAAGGAAATGTATCACATGTTCATTGGAGAGAAGTTGTTGGTACCACTATGTACACCTTGAAAACAATTTAGATCAGAGAAGGTACAAGTAAGACTCCTTATGAATTATGGTTTGATCATACTCCTACTATAAAATATTTTAGAATATTTGGAAGTAAATGCTATATAAAAAGAGATGATGAGATAGGGAAGTTTGATGATAGAAGTGATGAAGGTATCTTCCTTAGTTATTCTACTAAGAGAAAATCCTATAAATGTTTCAATCTTAGATTGAGGAAGTTGATTGAAAGCACTAATGTGAGGATATATGAAAAGTTTCAGATTCAGGAAAGAATGTATGACTGTGGTTAGATTGCAGAGATAAAAGAGGTCACTGCTAATCTTGCAGAACCTTTGGAGATTGATGATGAGAGTGAAGATGAATCAATTGAGCATACTAAAAATCCTAAGGCTCTGAGGTATGTTAAGAAGAACCATCCTAAAAAACAAATCATTGGTAATGCAAGTAAAGGAATGATGACAAGATCAAACGTAAGAGATGAAATTTGTTTGATTTTTCAAGTTGAGCTGAAAACTACTAATGAAGCATGCAAAGATGAATATTAGACTATAGCTATGCAGGAAGAACTAGAATAGATAAAGAAAAACAACACTTGGGAATTGGTTCCAAGACCTAAAAACAAAAATGTTATAGAACCAAATGGGTTTTCAGAAACAAAATGGATTAGGAAGGAAAAGTGGTAAGAAATAAGGCTAGACTAGTTTGTAAAGGCTACTCACAACAAGAAGGCATAGAATTTGAAGAATCATTTGCTCCTGTTGCTAGGTTGGAAGCTATGAGATTATTTATTTTTATGCTTCACATAAATACTTTATAGTATATCAGATGGATGTGAAATCTGCATTCCTGAATGGAGATTAAAAAGAAGTATACATAGAGAAACCTGATGGATTTCCTTTGACAAAAGCTGAAGAAATGGTTTGTAAGTTGAAGAAAGCATTGTATGTACTGAAACAAGCACCAAGAGCATGGTATGCAAGACTAGATAGGTATCTACTTCACCTTGGTTTCAGAAAAGGTAATGCAAACAATAATTTATATTTAAGAACAAGTGAAGATGAAATCCTAATAAAACGAGTAAAAAGCTCTCTAAAGAAATAGAAAATGAATTTGAAATGTCAATGATTGGTGAGATGAAATTTTTTCTTGGTTTGAAAATTAATCAGAATAATAATGGTATTTTTATATCTCAAACCAAGTACCTTAAGGAAATGTTGAAGAAGTTTGGAATAGAAGATTGTAAACCTATTGGGACACCCTGGTGACTAGTTATAAACTTACTAATAATGATGAAACTCCGAGTGTTTTTCAGACAAAGTATAGATCAATGATTATAGGTCTATAATATCTCACACCAGACTAGATATTTCCAATGGAGTTGGAATTGTGGCAAGATATCAAGAAGATCCTAAAGAGCCACACCTTATTGCTGTGAAAACAATTTTTAGATACTTGAAAGGAACAATAGAGTATCGATTATGGTACAAAAAATCAGATGACTTTACTTTACATGCTTATACTAATGTTGATTGGGAAGGTAGTGTGGATGATAGAAAGAGTACAGGTGGTGGAGCATTTCTCCTTGGAAAAAGGTTGGTTTCATGGTTAAGTAAGAAGCAGGAATGTATTGCTCAGTCTACTGCCAAATCCAAGTATATTGTTGCTGCTATAAATTGTACACAAGTTTTTTGGATGAAACAAATGCTGAAGGACATTGGAATAATTTTTGAAGAGCCAGTGTTTATCCATTTTGATAACACCAGCACAGTGAATATGTCAAAGAATCCTGTAATGCATTCAAAGACTAAACATATTCCTATTAAGTATCATTTCTTGAGAGACAAGGTGGCAGAGAAAGAGATTTGAGTGGAGTATGTTAGCACAAAGGAACAAATAACAGACATATTTACAAAACCTTTGCCAAAAGATGATTTTGAGTATCTCATACGCATGCTTGGGGTGAGAGCCACTCCCCGTGGTCATTGATTGATGTAAGCATGCATCATTCTAGTGGCTTTCAGAGCTGTATCATTTTCTGGACTTGATGTATGGATCTACTCCTCAGAGGGAGTGATCATAGGAACACGACAGAGCACATTTGAGTGATTTACCACCTAGCTGCAAGACATGAAGATTTGAAAAAGATACACCTTGCAGAAGATTAAAGAAGATTTATGACACCCTTTGGCATTTTTTTCAAAGGGGGAGAGATTATATGTAAAAATCCCTACTCCTTTAGGGAGAATTTTGTTGATGATATTGAGAAGATTATATTGAGAGAGATTACTTTTGGGTCGATGGATTTTCCCATATGTTACCATCAATGCGAAAGTGGGGATTGTTGGATGATATTAGAATTGGGTACTACTAATTCTATTGGCATTCATGTTGTGTCACTGATGTCAACATATGTTTCTGTGGAGAGAACAAACTGGTTATTAATTGTATGATGATTGAAAGAAGTGTACAGAGACTGTATGGTTGAATCAGAACAAACAAAGATGATGATATGAAGAAGGATGTGTGATGATATCATTTCTAAGGTCACTTGGCTTAATATTTCACATTGGAGTTTCTATAGATGTTTTAGTGAAGACTGGTTTCTGCACTAAGAGTGGTGCTTGATAGAGCGAGTCTCTCTATTTCGGGGATATATTACAAGCAATGATGATTCATGTTATGCAAACTTAAGAGATGAAAAAAAGGATATTGAGGAATGTTTTTTATTAATCACAAGTCATTTTATTGTTGGTGGCATTGAATAAGGCATGTATTCTAGAGGAGACGTATTTGGGGTTGACTTTAGAGATGTAGCGTGCATTGTGGATTGCAAGTGTGGATTGTGGATCCTGGATTATATCTGATTTGTTGTGATTGATGTTTACTTGTTTTAGGAACTTTGTGTATCTTAGAAAGGGGTTAAATAATTATTTTTATATTGGGAAATCTTAATTGGCTGACCTAATCAATTATTGTAATAGGGTATGTATGAGAGATCTTTTCTTTTAAAAAGATGGATGTATGAACATAAGGTAATTGAAAAGAAAGAGATGTGTGAAAGCTGAAAAACTTGATTGGTTGTTGGATGTAGAGTAGAGTTTGTAATTATAGTACTTCATTGGAACTGACCAAGCAAAGACAGTTTGTATCAGAAATTTCACTGGATTGTATATTCCTTATATACACTTGTTCGGATTATAAATCCTGGAGGGTAGCTTTAACCTTCTTTGGGAAGTGAGCCCACTGTTACTCTTGACTCTTAACAAGGTCTGTCATTTAACAAGGAATATGTACTATAATGTTGTAATAAGCTCCTAATAGGGATAAATCTTTTAACATGGATACTATACTCCCAGTACATCATTTTTGGGTGCTAATACCCACCAGGTTTTTACCTTTAACAGGGGTTCCTCAAAAACAAAGGATTGTATTATTGTGTTATTATTTGAATTGAAGTTTTTGTTTATAAAGTTTAATGTTTAATAATCTATCTCACAACTGATTCACCCCCCCCACCCTTAGTTGTGCTAGTGAAATTTTATTCCTAATAGATAAGTTATCAGTATCCCATTTTGGAATCACTATAATTTTATCAAGTATTACTTCAGTGCTCAGAGACTTGTCCTTTTTCTTCTTATGTGACTTCTTCTTGGTCTCTGGTGAGCTGCTACTCAGTCTCTATTCAATTTTCAAGGTACTGGTATCACCACTGAATGAAACTAACTCCTTCTGAGTAATAATTATCTTCTATTCTAGTGTATCAACAGTCTTGATCTCAGTGTCTAAAAGAGGTGTGACATAAGGTAATTGTACTAATTTTTGAATGGCCTCTTGATCCTTAGGTTCCTGTTTCTCCTCAGTCTCAAGAGTTTGAGTCTCCTTTGTGTCTCCTTCATTTGATCAAGAGATATATGATGCAGACTTATCTACTTGAATTTCTTTGCTCTTATCTCCTTCTTTATTGACTTTAAGGTTTGCCTCGGTAGGCGAATCTGGAATTATGACTATTTATTTACCCTGTTCCTCAGCATCCATACCTTATGTACCCTCATCAATTGTTAAATCCTCAATCTATTCATCCTCAACCTTATCCTTCATCTCATCCTCAACATTATCAGGCTCATCAATATCTGAGAGGGGGGTGAATTAGATCTACAGAATTTTACACTTCTAAAACAAACTGATTCAACCATGTATTTATAAACATAAATTGAAATGTTGTAGTAGATATAACATCTAATCATATCCATAATGAACACATAACACAAAGATTTGGTAACCCAGAAACACTTGAAGGTACAACTGGGGTGGGGATGACACCCACAAATCTTGAGCACTTCTAATGATCTACCCTATGAGGGGTCTACCCTATTAAGAACTTACAAACTTATTCAATCTACCTTGTTAAAGGATTTAAAACCTACAACTAAGTAAGCACTCTGTTAAGATATTTATAAAGGCCTCTTAGGACCACTTTGTTAAGAGATTTACCCTGATTCACTTGCTAGAATGTATCAGTACCCAATCCTTTGTCCTACACTATAAATGCTTATAATAGATCTCCTCTTTCCAACTCTTAATTGATCTCTTAATCTGATATATCTTTGTTCTGCTCTTCAGATATGAAAAGAATCCATATACACCTTATCTATGTTCTTCACATATGCATCCACACACATGGATATAGAGATTAGGGTTTGAAGCATTCCATATATAGATCAGTGATGAAACATCTAGATCAAGATCAACAATCTAGATTCATCACATTTTGCCACTTAGGCATCCCTAATTTTGATTCATTACATGGCTTACATAGGGATTCATGATTACAAAAATAACATGTAATTAATGCATTAAATATCTATGAATGATCGTTTAAAGATTCATAAAAGTCTACTAAATTGGTTTACCTAGGCATTTTAACCCTTCCAAACACATATACAAAAAATCTCTTACTCGACATATGTAAACTCTGGTGCTCAGTCAATACTATCTTGCTCAACATATCCATATGTTGTCACTCAGCATTAAATCTTCTATGCAGCTCGACAATCATTCTTCTCGGCAACTATTGAGTACTCGACAATCACTGAATTTCTCATCAGTAACTACTGCTCAGTCTTGAGCTTAGTGGTATGGCTCGGTCATAGTGATGACCAACCAACCTGCCTTGTTTATGATTAAGTGTGTGACACTAATAGAAAAAAAAAGTTGGAGATCAACAATCTCCCCCTTTGACATTAGTGGATAAAATACTTTGTCATGACTCTTCAGTCCTTTACAAAAATAGTACTCAAGTAGACTTAGAACTCCCCCTAGGATTCTGACTCAGTCTTCATAAAGAATTCACTACATATACAACATGTGTACATAATTTCAATAAAAAATGTTATACCTCATAATTTATTATCCTTTTATTTCCCCTTTTGATGACATTCATTGCATTTTACCCTTATTTTTGTCACTCTTGTCTGCTGGGTTGTAGGGGTCAGACCATACTTGTCCAAAAATAGTTTATGAATCTGTAGGATCATCGCTAATGCATTATCCCAAATGGTTCTAAAAAATTCCAAAACATGTAATGTGATTTATAGCTCGATAGCTAGATCAATCAAACTATCTACAATATTTAGAGGTGGATCTTTCTATGCTAATTCTTTTTCTTCTTTCACCTCCTTTTGCATAACCTCTAAATGAGGTATCAACATAGTCTGAATAGAAATTAATTTGGTCCTTATTCTGCCATCATTAGCCATGGCTTGACTAATCTCCCTTGGGAAAGTGTCAACCTGTTAAAATGAATAGAGCTGGAACTTGCATCCATGCTTAGTGAATGTCCTGTTGACTTTAAATTCGATTGTAGCTTCTTAATAAGTTGTTGATTCTCCTTTGTAAATAATTTTGTATCACAAATTTGTTTGTACAAATAGATAACATTTTCTATAACTTAGTCTAGGTTGCTTACCATATTAGAAAGTGCAACCTTCTTCTCAGTAATATTTTCTGCAACTTTCTCAAGTACTTTGGTCTCAAAATTTCTCCCAAACCGTTGCATGAGCTTCTCATTTGCATTGACATCATCATTTTTCACCTTTTGAACAATATGAACCAATTTTTCTAATATAGGTTCCTTCTCATTTATATATTAAAACTCAAATGCATCAACATAGATATATTTAATCTCATGTAGTACTTGCTTCTATTGATGTTCCCTTTTCAATTCCTCTTTCTTTCTATTTATGTTCAATAAATCCTACAAGATTACCATTTTATCATAAGATAAGTTATCACTATCCCATTTTGGAATCACTATAACTTCATCAAGTGTTACTTCACTTCTCAGAGACTTGTCCTTTTTCTTCTTATGTGACTTCTTCTTTTGGTCTCTGGTGAGATGCTACTCGGTCTCTATTTGGCTTTCAAGGTACTAGTATCACCACTAATTGGAACTAACTCCTTCTGAGTAACAATTATCTTATGTGCAGGTGTATCAACACTCTTGACCTCAGTGTGTACAAGATGTGTGACATAAGGTAATTGTACTAATTCTTGAACAACCTCTTTCTCCTTAGGTTCCTCTTTCTCCTCGGTGTCAAGAGTCTGAATCTCCTCTGTGTCTCCTTCATGTGATTTAGAGATATCTGATGCAGACTTATCTACTTGATTTTGTTTTCTCTTATCTCTTTCTTCATTAACTTAAGGGTTTTCCTTGGTAGGTGAATATGGAATTGTTACTATTTCTTTACCCTATTATTTGGCATTAAAACCTTTTGTACCCTCATTAGTTGTTAAATCCTTAATCTATTCATCCTCAACCTTATCCTTCATCTCATCCTTAGCATTATCAGGCTCATCAATATCTTCTTTATTTTCAATCTTAGCTTTTTTTGATGTGCCTTAATCTTTTCTATTTTCCACTATCAATCCAAATATAATATTCTATATTCTTTGGCTTTGTTGTATAACTCCTTCAACTTCAATTTTCAGTATAGAATAAGATCTCAATTTAGGAACAAATCTATTCCTATATTTATCCATAAATTTATCTCTCTGCTTCTTTATCAACTCAGGCATAATTTAAGCTAATTCTCCTTCGTTGATCTGAATTTCTGTCATAATGGCATGCTTCCATATCTCATCAATATTAATTTCTAGTTCATCATGGAAGAGATTCCCAATCTCTACTGGTGTCATCTTGTATGATACTAACATATACACCATTGCCTCTTCTATCTTTGCCTTATCAATTTTACTTCACTTTTCAAACTTAATAAACTTGAATCCAGACAAAGTTATTGAACTCCTAATGTTAAGAAAAATATAATCAACATTAGTAGGATGTTTACGTGACCTGATTTCCCACAATTATGACATGTAGGTTTTCTATTCTTCATCTTTGCATTCCTCTATTATCCACTTTTTGATGATTCTCCTTCTTCAATAGAAGGCTGGTGCTCAGTATGTTTCCAAGTCTAGAGGTGTCATTATTCCTTCTTGATGATCTCATAAGTTCTTCAAAGTATCTCAAGGCTTCATTCAATTTATTTATTCACTCAATGAGTTCTCTTTGAGATCTCAACTCATTTTTAAGTTAACTATTCTCAGATCTCAGATATTTAATTTCAATGTATTTTCTGTTTATCTCTTGATTTGCAAATAAAATTTGGTTGACCATGTCCAACTGACTGTTTGTGAGATTTTGCACAACACTCTTCCTTTAATCAAGTCTTGTATCCATCTACTTATTATCTTCTTCTGCCTTTGTCTTTTCTTCCCAAGCTTTCTTCTTCTTATCAATCACCTCACATAGTGTTATTGATTGAGTTACTGGTTCTATCTTAAGACTTTTGACTTGTTCTTTCTGTGTGTTGTTCTTCTCCAATAGATCTACAATTTATGCATTACTTTCTTTGGAATCTTCATTGTCAAATAGAACTTCAGTGTCTTCTTCTTTATATAAGTGTCATTCAGCTGATTTTCCAATTATTTCCTAGCTTTTAAGGATTTCCTTAATTCTTCTCTTGCTGTCTCAAGTTGCTGTAGTGCTAACTAGATATCAATATTTTGATCCTCAATGACCTTTCCCAACTTATAAACCTCCATTTCGAAGATCTTAACTCTCAAGTGGTTAGACTTCTTCTAAGAGAACAATGCTCTGATACCAATTGTTGGAAGTGTAATATGGGAAAGCAATAACTAAGAGGGGGGGAGAATTAGATCTAAAAAACTTTTACACTTCTAAAACAAACTGATTCAACTATGTATTCATAAATATAAATTGATATGTTTTAGTAGATCTAACATCTAATGCTATCCATAATGAATACATAACACAAAGATTTGGTAACCTAGAAACCCTTGAAGGTAAACCTGGGGTGGGGATGATACCCATAAATATTCACTACTACAATAATAAAGTGTGCATGTTAGGGCTAAAAAGTTTGATCACTTCTGATGATCTACCGTGTGACGGGTCTACCCTGTTAAGAGCTTAAAAAATTATACAATCTACCTTGTTAAAGGATTTAAAACTTACAAATAAGTAAGCACTCTATTAAGAGATTTACAAAGTCCTGTTAGGACCACTCTATTAAGAGATCTAACCTAATTCACTTGCTAGAATGTATCAGTACCTGATCCTTTGGTCTGCACTAGAAATGATGATAATGAATCTCCTCTTTCCAACTCTTAATTGATCTCTCAATCTAATATATCTCTGTTCTTCTCTTCACTTCTCTTCTTGGTCACTCTATCTATTTAATGCTTCAGATATAAAAAAACATGCATATACACCTGATCTTTGCTCTTCACATCCGCATCCACACACATGCATATAAAAATTAGGGTTTGAAGCATTTGATATATAGATCAATGATGAGACATCCAGATCAATATCGACAATCTAGATTCATCACAATTTTCAGCGTAGGCATCCCTAATTTTGATTGGTTGCATGGCTTACATAGGGATTCATGATCACAAAAATAATGCATAATTAATGCATTAAATATTTTTGAATGATCATTAAGATATTCATATAAGTTGGCAAAAAAAGTTTACCTAGGTGCTTGAGCCATTCCAAACACATATACAAAAACTATCTTTCTCGGCATATGTAAACTCTTGTGCTCGGTCAATACTGTCTCTCTTGGCATGTCCATATTCTTTCACTCAGAAATAACTCTTCTATGCAACTCAAAAATAATTTTTCTTGGAAATTTTTGAGTGCTTAGTGACCACTGAATTTTTTGTCAGTAATTACTGCTCGGTATCAGCCTTAGTGGGATGGCTTGGTTGCAGTGATGACTGACCAACCTACCTTGTTTATGACTAAGTGTGTGACACTAATAGAAAAAAAAACTTGGAGATCAACAAGAGCTACACCTTATAGAGGAAATATGGTGAAAGATAGAGTAATGGAACCATTTTTCATTGATGTCAAAGGGGGAGAGATTTAGTGAAGGGATCCAGTGAAGGGAGAGTTGTGAAGAGGATATTGAGAATATTGTATTGAGAGTGGTACTTTTGGATTGGTGAATTTTATCATGTGTTTCCATCAATTCCAAAGGGGGAGATTTCAGGAATTGGAATCTGTTGGAGTTGTTGGAATTCACATTTTTTCATTGATGTCAACATATGTTCAGTTGAAGTCTCAATCAGACTAGTTGTCTCAGGCATAGGTGAGACTAAGAGTCATGTATGGATACTATATAGACTATCAGAGGATGCGAGCACAGATATGTAGTAAGGGACAATATGGGATCTTATATCTAAGTTCACTTTTGTTTATGGTTTTTTTTGTTTGAGTTACAACGGTTTTGATGAAGACTGTTTGTAAAATAGTGACAGTGTTAGTCTCTATTTTTTGTGGATAACATTGGTGTGAGCACATTTCATGCTATGCAAGCTTGGGGAATGTCATGAGACATTTTGAGGAATTTTTTTTATGATTCTTGTTCACCATAATCTTGGTGATGTCAGTTGTGGTGTGTGTTTTGGAAAATACTTATTTGGGGTCGACTTCAGAGGTGTAGCGTGTATTATGGATGGAGAGGGTGGATTGCGAATCCTAGATTATATTTGATGATTTGTAATTGATGTTTAAATTTTCAAGGTACCATGTGTATCTTAGCAAGGGGTTAAGTAATTGTTTGTGTATTGGGGAAGTCTTAATTGGCCAACCTAATTGCTTATTGTAAACTTGTATAAGGAGAGTTGTTTTCTTGATTTAGAGAGTGGTCAGTGAAGTGCGAAAGCTACGAGCTTGTATTTGAGAATTTTTTTGGAGGTAAAGTAGAGATAGTGGTTGATGAACTTTATTGGAACTATTTAAGAAAAGTTGTTTCTATCTGTCAGTTTGCTCGATAATATATCTTTGTATATTTGTATATCGGACAGTGAGTCCCAAAGGTGGATTTAGCCTTCTTTAGGCACTGAGCATGGGTAGTAAGCCCATTTTTTCTCTGGAATCCTAATAGGGTTTGTCCTTTAACAGGGACTATGTACTATATGTAAAAATCAGCTCCTAATAGGGCCAAATCTCCTAACAAGGATACTATACTTTCAACGCATTATATGTGGGAGATAATTCCCACTGGGGTTTTTCCCTTAATAAGGTTTCCTTGACAATAATTGATTATGTTATGGTGTTGATATTATTTTTTTCTATATTGAATTTACCATTTGGTTTTTAAAGTTAACGTTTATGTCTTACAAATGATTCCCCCTTGCCCTCAATTATATTGGTGATCTATTATTGCTAACACATACTTTTCATAGCTCATAAATTTTTTCTTATCACCAGTCATATGATGAGTGCATTTGCTATCTATTACCCATTAATAGTTTTCAAAAACTTGAGCAACTAAGGCTTTCTCCTCAAAAATAGTACCAGTAGAAATGGTAGGCTTAGAATCTTCTTCTTTGATACCAATGAATACAAATTCATGATCACTCTTGTCAGCATTATCGGATTTATTATCTATTACCCCTTCATCAATAGCATAGTAACACTTCTTTGGAAATCTAGGTTTTTTAGGCCTCAATGTAGGAACCTTTTCTAGACATCTAGATGCAAATTTCCCTATCTTGTTGCATGAAAAAAATTTAAGATGCATCTCTCCTTTATACTTAACAGATCCTTTTGGTAATCTTCTGGCAATCAATGCTTCCAACTCTTGAAGTTCCAACTCTTCTTCTTCAAGCTCTTTCATCTTTTTCTCTTATCTTTACCATTTCCTTGAGGAACCTTCTTCCAAATGAAATTTTTTCTTATCCCTTCCAAAAACTATGGCTTTGAATGTTGATTCCACCTTAGGAAATGCACCTCTAAATTCACTTATCTCAAAAGTAGTAATCTTACCAACCAACTTGTCTCTTGTTACATATATCACTGTTCAAATTTCCTCAATAGCTGCAACTTTTTGTCTATAGGAAGGAGGTAAGGATCTAAAAACCTTACCAAAAATCTCCTCTTCTTCTAGGGTACCTCCAACACATCTAATAGAACACACTACCTCATTCACATTAAGCATGAAAGAGGAAATATTCTCATCTTCATTCATCTTCAAGGATTGTGACTTGGCAACCCTCACTTCCTTATACCCTTCATACAAGTTCTACAACTTCTCCCAAATATCATTGGTCATATCCAATTCCATGAAATTTGTCATTTTAGCATCGGTCAAGGAACTCAAAAAAGATTCCTTTACCCTGATATTTTCTTTGGCATCTCTTATCTCATCTAGAGTAATATGGGTTGCAAAAGAACTATAGATTGACTTGATAATCTTCCAACAATCTTCAACAATGTATATGAGATGAACTATCATGAAATTCTTCTATAAGGTGTAGTTGGATCCATAAAATACTGGATTATCTTTCTAATTTTCCATGCTGGATCACCCTCAAGCGATTAATCTTCCACAAAGGGACCAACCATTGATAGAAATTATTATAACTATGGAAACAAACAACTAAGACGTTGGGGGAGGATAAATTATTTGTCTCACAATCTCAATCTTAAATATCCTTGTTCTCAATTTGACTATTTAAACATGCATGCATATATCAGAAAAACATCCACAATACTTGACACCTATAAATATATAACTCATCAACCTTGAAAAATAAACAAGGTAAGCTCAAATCTAATTTTAAATTGCAAATCCATGTGCCAAATATGAAAATTCAAATTTATGTTTAACCAGAAAAACATAGCAAGGACCCTTATCATCAACCTCAAATAGGTAATACAACCACAAATTATGCCTCAAACTTCCACAAAACATTTTACT
Source organism: Thuja plicata (assembly GCA_018584345.1). Taxonomy (NCBI): domain Eukaryota; kingdom Viridiplantae; phylum Streptophyta; class Pinopsida; order Cupressales; family Cupressaceae; genus Thuja; species Thuja plicata. Next base: position 944,425 of record MU228019.1, read on the forward strand.
GATCAATTCGGCCAAGAACATGAAGAAAATTACCACCAAATGAAAAATCCTCCAAATCTGATCACCACAATCGATGTGGACCACCAAATCAGTAGGAACATAATCCAAGAACATAAAAACATCATGAATAAAACAAAAACATCTGAAACCACCCAAATCACTGGATTCACTAGCATCTTTCATGTCATACGTTAAGAACAATGTCAGCATCCTCTACTACATCTGAAAAATTCCCAGTGGACCATTGGACCACAAACTAATTGAATTAGGAGCACATAAAAATGTCCCAATCACATCACATACATCCACAACCAATAATTTCACAATATGGGGAAATACTCATCACAATTTAGCAATACTGGAAACACTGGAAAATTGTGTAAGAACCATTCACCATATCTCATACGTGGACCTCAATTCCTCATTGTAGTGCCTCTCCCATTTTATTTATGCCTAAAATCTCAAAGGATGTGGCTTTGAATTGTCATGTTGGTGTTGTGTGATCATGTGAGACTTGTGTGAGGTTTACACATTCAAGGTGATCTGACTCATCTTGTTGCATCGACAAGTTGTTTATGCTTTGTACTTGGTTATCAGAACCATTGTACTCTAGATGGTTGTATACTTGATTTGTGATGCCTTTCTTTGGTTTTGAGATGCTTATTTCTGCCCCTTTGATTGGTTGAGATGATTATGTGACTCTATGACTATTCATGTGTTATGGTTTTATATTGTCATCTTGAGATACATCTACTTCAGTTTAGTTTTGTGCTCATTTTGAGATTACTGTTGTGGTTATGATTAGTATCTGACTTGTTTGGATTTTTATGTGATGTGATGGTGTCACTGAGGTTTATGCCAGTGGCTAAAAGATTATGATTGTATCACAATGATGTTTTGTGAGTACCCTTGTGATGTGACCAGTGGTTGCATTGTGTGATGTATTTGATTACCACACTTTATTTAAGTTGTTGCAGTAGCGTTGATCTATATCTTAGATATGTTTCTATTAGTATTTTGATAATAGTTGTACTGTCGGATTTCTGTGAAGTTACCTAAAGTGAATTTTTATTTTAGAAATATGTTTCTAGGTAGATTTACACCAATGGTTTTTTATTTCGTGGAATTCTAAGATGTTTGAATTTTGGGCATTTTTTGGTTTTCCTTGTTTTGTGTGTCATCCAGAACTTGTATGTCGCCATATTTGGCATGATTAACCTATTGGAGATTATAGTACTCTATCTTTATAGTAGGATTGTGGAATCATAATGTATTGAAGACAATCCAATTATTTTCTCTCGCAATCCAAACTTTCCCATTTGATATTAAAATGTTGATTTTTGCACTTCGCCAGATTTCATCAGAATTTGGGATTTAAGTGATTTTATTGATTTGTGATCCTTCCTCATGTTCTAACAAGATTCTTGATGGATTCCATGGGAATCTGTGTTCTCAACATAGTGGTTGGTTGGGCTATTGGTTGTGGTTCCTTTCATTATTTTCACTTGGCTTCTTTCCTTGAATGTCTTTGGAGTTGAGTTATCCTCCTGTCATTGCTTTGGTTTCTTTTATGTTGCGTATGGTCTTAGCACACTCCATTTTTGAGTTTTATCTAACATGTGATATGCAGATGTATGGTTTTTGAGATTGCATCTAGGCATGTAGTTGAGCTATACTCTTACGCTGAGGTTTGAGTGACCTGTACTCTTGGTGTTTGAGACCATTAGAGTTTACCATGTTTTGGTGGTTTATGGCTTTGTGAGTCTTTTATGGCTTTTGCCTTATTAAATTAATGTGTTTTTCTGTATGTTCCTTGTTCCTAATTTTTGTAATGAGATGAGCTTTTTTGGTGTTTGAGAAGTGGAGTGGAGTGGCTCTCTAAGGCGGGTTGGGACACAAAGGGGTCCTAGGGTATCCCTTGGTAGAGTTCTTAATAAGTGAAAAATAAATAAATAAATGGGTTAAAATATAATAACAAGAGTTATGTGAATACCTTTCCGTCATTTGAGGATGTTGATATGGTATGTCTTTTACTTTTTGTCATTTGAGGATGTTGATATGGCATAGTACTTTGCCATCTATGGATGTTGATATGGTACAGTGTAGTGTTTCCATCGACGGATGTTGATATGGCTAAGTAGATGTTTCTTGTAATAGAAGGATCACTCAAAGCCGCATGAGCCACCATGTGCCATGTGATGACACTCCCACTCTTGAGTCCCCACACCAAACCTTTGTTAGTACTGAGTAGTACCCTTGGTATGGTATGATTATGAGGTTTCATGGTTGTATTTGGATATTGACCCACATGTTGAGTGTTCTCCCCGTGTATTTGTATTTTGTATCCATGTATTTATTTAGATCACATGTTGAGTGTTCTCCATGTTTGGTTGCAATCATCATCTTGTGTTTATACTCGGATTGTTGCTTCATCCATGAGTCATACATTTTGATTGGCATGTGTGAGATCTATTCACTTGCTTGTGTCTATTCCTTATGTTTTTGGTCGGGTTACTATATCTATGAGCACAATGGGGTGGCCCTGAGGGTTCCATGTCATAGGGTGGTATTGCAAATCTATACCACTATTGGGGACTGGTGTACATAGACATACTTCCTCTAACTACAAGACTTAGAACTTGAGAGATCACTTCACCTTGTTAGTTTGGTATATGCAGAGGTATTGTATTTTCTCTTTGATATTCTTGGGTATAGTATAGTTTTCTTATGAATCTAGCTATCTTTATTGATGAAAAAGAGTGACCATTGCTTTTATATGCATGTATCCATTACTCCCCGGTGTGGAGTTATATTTTCTCAGTCGTGTGTTGGTTTCGGCCTAGTTTATGGATTTTCACCTTATGTTTTTAGGAAAAATAGCCCCAATAATGGTTTAAAATTAACCAAAGTCATCTCCAACTCTCAGGTCTCAAACTTTACCAGAAGCATCTTTTGATGGATCATTATTTGTGTAGATCATTGTCTACGCAGATCATCATCTTTTTCTAAGGTTAGTTATCTGTGACCTCACTAGATTGGGTATTTTTCAGACTTCACCAATGTTCAAATTGGCTTCTATGCAGATTGACGTCTGCGCAGACCAACTGTCATCTTTTTCTTGCATCATCGTCGTCTCCACCCATTATTGAGTTATTTCAATTTTTTAGCTATGGGCTTGAATCATGACCTTTCAAGTTGGATTCCTAAGGGTTCTAATATGCCTTATGGACCTTATTGATGCTTGTTTATGGATGTTGGGTTAATTATTGCTCTATTATTATGGTTAGAAAGGAATGAACTTGTCTTGGTTAACTTAGTAGGAATCTATATTTGGGATTAAGAGGAACATCTATTTATGTTATGTTATTAGTCTAGTTTATAGTCTCCCTATTAGTAGACATGTTTTCTTGCTGACTTAGCCTCTTGTGGTCTGTGGAAGTTGTCTAGATCTTAGAAGGGCATTCTCGAGAAGGTGCGTCATCCATTTTGAGTATCTCGTTTGGTTGTCTTGAAACCTTTCGTAAGAGTTGTGAAGTCTTATGTTGGTTCATGAATGTGTGATGTTTGTGTTTATATCTTTAACATATTATGTTTTCTTATGTCCATTTAAGTGTTGCACTTGGATAGGTAATTTTCTATTCTACCTATCAATTTTTTATTATTAAGTGTGTATTTAACCATTAGTTCCCAAGGTTCCTTAATTAGCAGGGCGTTATATTTGGTATCAGAGCCCATGTTCATAAACTAGGATCTCTATGTTTATGTTTCTCTCTTAGTGGACATTGTGGATGCGTGAGAGCGTGTGTTTTGAGAAGTGAGATAGTGGTTACTTGATTAATGGGTGCCCAAGACTAGCATTCCTAAGTTTCCTTGAGGAACTGACATGAGTAACAAGTAGTGAATTGAGAGTAGCTCCTAGACCTTCGCACCTTCCAGGGATGAATGATACCCCTGTGTGAGCATCTCTTACGAGAAGTTTAGACCAATTGATTGGTGTGTAGCTCATGGATTTTGGAGCATTTGGTGACATTTGTGTTGATACCTTGATACTTTGGTTATGTTGTCATTTCTTATATTATGATAAATTATATTTATAAGTTGATCATTGGTTTCTTTTTGTTCTCAGTAGCCCATGAGTCAGTATGGTGCAAGGCACCTCTTGCAGTTCCTATTTTAATTCTTGGTTGTTTGTAGTAAGGTTTGAATCCTTTGGATCACCCTAGTGTGTTTGTGTGGATCTACTTTGTAAGGTGAAGGACCCTAAGATAAGTTATAAACCTTAAGGGTTCCTAAAACCATGTTAGAACAAGTTTAGTCTCTTTTGGCTTTTAGTCCTTAGGTTAAATTTTATGTTTTGAAGCCTTAGTATAGGTTCTTGTCATGTTTTAGATCACTCCTAAATCCTTGGAGGTTGGTAGAGTTTGCATCTTGCTCAAAAATGCAACTTTGACAAATGTTGCTAAAAACTTGTCTTTTTGCAAAATGTTGCATGAGCAACTTTTGAAAAATGTTTCTCGAGGAATGAAAACTCAGTTTGAAATGACCACACCAAATTCTTGGAGCATCTATAATTCCAAGATGATTTTATTTGATGTCCTTAGGCCTTCTAAGAGGGATATATGTTACTGTGTATGGATTTTGATGTTCAGAGAAGGAAATGGAAGAGTTTTCTGAGTCAGTCTGTGTGTGTACAGCCTAGTACAAATCCATATAATGAAAACACTTGCATAAGTTTGTGATGTCTTGAGTTATCTTACTATTCCAGTTGGTTTCATCCATTTTAGCGAAGTTAGATAGAAGTTAGAGCATTTTTTTTGGTTAATGTCTGAAAACCCTACTTTCCTGGGTCTGCTCCAAAGATGTGACCCTAACTTGAAATGTATCTAGTGGATCTACTCAGCCACTTGGGGAATACAATTTAGGCTCATGTAATTTAAGATTTCAAAGGCTCAGAAGCTCAATGTTGGTTCCATGAATTTTAAGACAAAGTCCTAGGCTAATTATCTCTATGTAATTAGCCTGCTTTTTGGGTACAGTCACATGCATGTGAGATTTGGTTGAAAGGATAAAATAAATGGTGGATCTAGGTCATTTTTGGATAGAGGGAACTATCCAAGTCCTTTTTCTCACTTTGTGAACCCATTTTTTACCACTTTCTTATTTATCCAAGCCTAACCTAGCTAATTAGGTCTTTGTGCTTTGTAAGAGTTTAGTGGTGCAGGAGTGGAATGAATTCCTAACACTTTGGGGGTTTTTAATATGCCATAAAGGGTATCTAAAACCCACTTTAGATCATTTAGATCCTTCTATGATAGAAAGTTATGCTCAAAAAACCCTCTGGATAGGGCTACAAGGGAATCTAGACCAGTTAGTGTTTGACTAACCTTGGGTCTATAGAACTGAATCCATTGGTGAATTATCAACCCTTGGGGTCTAAAAAAGGTATCTCATCCCTTAGATTGGTTGATCAAATCCTCTGGTGAAGATTTTCACTCTTATGGTTGGTTTAGGGAAAGAGTCCCTAAAAGATAAATTGCAGAGATTGGTGTCTTGGTTTAGGAAACCAAGTTGTTATACACCCTAAGAAGACAAGTTTGAGATTGGGGTACTTGAATAATAATTTTGAGGTGGCTATAAGAAGTTGTAGTCTACCTAGGTCTTCATGTAGTGCACTTTGCATTAGGTGGTATTAGAGCCTGCTAAGATCTTGGAAGAAGTAAAAGATGGGCGATAGGATAGAAGACAATCTAGGGAAGTTCCCACAAGAATCACTAATGTGGAATTGGCTAAGAAGAAGAAGAAGAAGAAGAAGAAGAATAGTTTACTTTGGATCCACTGATAATATTGCATCTAGGGATTTAGTTAATAAGTTAAAGCTACATGTAATCCCTCACCCTTTCCCTTACAAAGCTTCTTGGTTGACAAAAGAGAAACAAACCATCATCAATGAACAAGTATGGGTATATTTTAAGATAGGGGAATATACAGACATAGTTCTATGTGATATCATAGAAATGGATGCATGTCATTTGTTATTAGGAAGACCTTGGAAATTTGATGTATATATGAAACATGATGGAAATCCTAATGTGTATACCATAGTTAAGGATGGTGTTGAGTTTGTGATGAATCCACTCCCTGATAGTGAGAAAGAAAAACATGTGACTAGTAGTGGCTTGCATGTAGGAGAAAAAGAATTCATGAAGGTGCTAAAAGAAAGGGATACAAATTGTTATGAATTAGTAGTAAGACCTCAAAAGACACAACTGAAAGAGCCAAAGGTTAAGGCCACCACTAGGCATATAGGTCCAAAGAAGTCAAAGAACTGCTAGACCAGTATAAGGGTATCATAGCTGAAAGTACACCAGAGTCCTTGCCACCTGAAAGAGAAGTGAATCACTGTATAGACCTCATACCAAGGGCTACTCTTCCAGACAAAGCAACATACAAAATAACCCCTAAACAAAATCAAGAGATAGCAAGGAAAATTGAAGAATTGTTGTCAAAAGGTCTCATTAGGAAAAGTGTGAGTCCTTGCACAGTCCCTGCAGTCCTAGCACCCAAGAAAGAAGGAACATGGAGACTATGTAAGTATTCTAGGGAAATCAATAGGATAACCATCAAATATAGGTTTCCTATGCCTAGAATAGAGGATTTGATGGACTGTTTAGGGGGTGCAATCTACTACACCAAGATAGATCTCAAGAGTGGTTACCAACAGATAAAAATTAGAGGTGGAGATGAATGGAAGACAACATTCAAGACTACAAAAGGCCTCTATGAATAGCTTGTGATTCCTTTTGGTCTCTCAAATTCCCCAATTACTTTTACAAGACTAATGAATGAAGTGTTGAAGCCTTTTCTAAATAAGTTTGTTGTTGTATACCTTGATGATATTCTGATTTTTAGTAGGAGAAAAGAAGAGTACCTCAAGCATTTAGACATGGTGATGAGGAAACTCCATGAGGAACAATTGAAAATAAACATAGAAAAATGTGTATTCCTTCAAGAAGAACTTGTGTTCTTAGGTTTTGTGATCTCCAAGAATAGTCTCAAGATGAATCTTTACAAAGTTGAAGCCATCCTCAATTGGCCACCTCCTACTACACCTTCAGAGGTAAAACATTTCCCTGGTTTGTGTAGCTTTTATAGGAAATTCATTAAAAAATTTAGTGGCATATGTACTCCCATTATCAACAATATTGAAGGTAGAATAAAATGCATATTTACATGGAATAATGAAGCTAATGAGTCCTTTGAGTTGTTGAAGAAAAATATTGCAGAGCAATCTATCCTAGTCCTACCAGATTTTTTGCAAGGTGTTTATAGTGGAATGTGATGCAGGAAACAAATCCATTGGGGGAGTCTTGAGCCAAGAAGGGAAACCAGTTGCCTTTTGCAATGGGAAACTCAATGAAGCTAAGAAAAAATACTCAACCTATGACCTTGAAATGTATGCAATGGTTCAATCACTTAGGAAATGGAGGAAATATTTTCTCCCCAAGGAATTTGTGGTCTTTACTGATAATCATGCTCTTAGTTTTCTGAATAGACAAGAGAAACTTAACCATAAACATGTTAAATGGATGGAATTCTTGCATTCCTATACATTTTCTACTAAGCATAAGAAAGGGATTGTGAAAAAAGTAGTTGATGATCGTAGTAGAAGACACCTAGTCATCCAAAACATTCAGTTGGAGAGTGGTGGAGTTCATTCCATGAAAGATATGTATGCTATGGATGAGGATTTCAAAGAGGCTTACCAAGTTTGCAATGAGATGACAGACAAATACCACACTGATTTCTCAAAATTTCTTGTACAAGATGGTCTACTTTTCAAAGGTAGTTTATTGTGTGTCCCAAAAGGATCCATGACAGAAAAAATTATCAAATAAAAATATTGTGGAAGCTTATCTGGTCACTTTAGGGTGGATAAAACATTGGAACTTGTTAGAAGGTTCTACCACTGGCCCAAGCTGCAGACAAATGTCAGGAGCTTTATGTAAAGTTGTTTAGTTTGTCAAAAATTCAAAGGGTACACCTCCAATGTAGGGTTATACACTCCTTTACCCATCCCTTCAAAATTTTTGGATTCAGTAAGTATGGACTTTGTCCTAGGTCTTCCAAAGACCAAATCTGGATTTGATAGCATTTATGTTGTAGTAGACAGATTTTAAAAGATGACACACTTCATTCCTTGTAGAAAAACTCATGATGCATCTTACATAGAAAGGTTATTCTTTACAGAAGTTGTAAGAATCCATGGACAGCCACTGAAAATTATATCAAATAGGGATCCTAGGTTTTTAGGACATTTTTGGAGAACACTATGGAGGAAACTAGTGACCAATGTTTCACTGTCATCTCCATATCACCCACAGTCTGATGGTTAGACATAAGTTATAAATAGGTCCTTGGAAACATTATAGGATACTTTACCGAGGAACATGGAGCCACTTGGGATGCCATCATAGCCCAAGAATAATTCTCATTCAATGATTTAGTCAATCGGAGTACTGGTTTGACTCCATTTCATATTGTATATGGTACTCACCCCAGAGGGGTATTGGAACTAAAAGACATCAAAGACATGGAAAAAAAAAGTGCCCTAGTAGAAGACTTTGCTAAAGTTATGAAGAACATCCATTAAAAAGTGCATAACAAACTTTAGTATACCACTAGGAAGTATAAGAAATGGGCAGACAAAAAGAGGAAAGAATTATAGTTCAAAGTTGGAGATATGGTCATGATTCACCTCAAGAAAGAGAAACTACCCAAGGAGAAATACACAAAGCTTATGATGAAAAACACTAGAACTTTCAAGATTTTGAAGAAATGTGGCAATAATGCCTACAAGATTGATTTAACTTCTCACATTGGTTTGTCTCCTATTTTTATTGTTGCAGACATCTATGCTTATAAAGGTGTTGTTAGTACTGATGATCTTGTAGGTACTTTAGAACCTCCTACACTCCAGCCACTCAAGGACATGCCCCAAGCACCTACTCCTAAGATTGAAAGCATTCTAGACAAGAGAGTGAATAAGAAGACTAGGAGGGGCACTTACTATGAGTACTTAGTCAAATGGAAAAACAAACCCATTGAAGATTCTACCTAGACGACCCCTGAATTCATTCAGAAAATAGGCTGTACACCTAAATACCTCCCAACTAAAGAGACTTGAGTTACTTTTTCCATGGGGAGTATGGTGTAGGGCTCCTCTTATAATTAATATTTTAATGCTTGGTTGTTTGTAGTAAGGTGTGAATCCTTTGCATCACCCTAGTGTGTGTATGGGGTCTATTTTGTAAGGTGAAGGACCATAAGGTAAGTTATAAACCTTAAGGGTTCCTAAAACCATGTTAGAACAAGTCTAGTCTCTTTTGAATTTTAGTCCTTAGGTTGAATTTTATGTTTTGAAGCCTTAGTATAGGTTCTTGTCATGTTTTAGATCACTCCTAAATCCTTAAAGGTTGGTAGAGTTGGCATCTTGCTCAAAAATGCAACTTTGATAAATGTTGCTAAAAAGTTATCTTTTTGCAAAATGTTGCTCGAGGAATGACAAATCAGTTTGAAATGGACACACCAACTTATTGGAACATCTGTAATGCCAAGATGATGCTATTTTATTTCTTTATGCATTCTAGGAAGGATAGATGTTACTGTGTACGGATTTTGATGTTTAGAGAATGAAATATAAGGGTTTTCTGAGGTATTCTGTGTGTATACGGTCTGGTATGGATCCATCTAGTGAAACCATTGGTATAAATTTGGGATGTTTTGAGTGATCTTACTATTCCAGTTGGTTTCATCTATTTTAGTGAAGTTACATAGGAGTTAGAGCATTTTGTTTGGTCACTATCTGAAAACCCTACTTTCCTGGGTCTGCTCCAAAGATGTGACCCTAACTCGGAATGTATCTAGTGGATCTTCTCATCCACTTAGGGAATAAAATTTAGGGTCATACAATTTAATATTTCAAAGGCTCAGAAGCTCAATGTTGGTTCCATGAATTTTAAGACAAAGTCCTAGGCTAATTATCTCTATGTAATTAGCCTACTTTTTGAGTACAGTCACATGCATGTGAGTTATTTGGTTAGAGGGATTGAATCAATGGTGGATCTAGTAAATTTTGGGATAGAGGGAACTATCCAATTCCTTTTTCTCACTATGTGAACCCATCTTAGACCACTTTATTATTTATCCAAGCCTAACCTAGCTAATTAGGTCTGTGAGCTTTGCAAGAGTTTAGTGGTGTAGGAGTGGAGTGAAGTCTTAAGGCTTTGGGGGTTTTCAATACTCCATAAAGGGTATCTAGAACCCACTTTAGATCAATCAGATCCTTTTGTGATAGAAATTTATGCTCGAAAAAACCTCTAGATAGGGCTATAAGAGAATCTAGACCAGTTAGTGTTTGACTAACCTTGGGTCTATAGAAATGAATCCATTGGTGGATTATCAACCCTTGGGGTCTAAAAAAGGTCTCTCATCCCTTATATTGGTTGATCAAATCCTTTGGTGAAGAGTTTCACTCTTAGGCTTGGTTTAGGGAAAGGGTCTCTAAAAGATAAATTGCAGAGATTGGTGTCTTGGTTTAGAAAACCAAGTTATGATCAAAAGAGTGACTTGGCCTCTTGAAAAAGTTGTTATACACACTAAGAAGACAAGTGTGGCATTTGGGTACTTAGACAAGCAGTTTGAGGTAGCTATAAGAAGTTGGAGTCTACCGAGGTCTTCCTACAGTGCACTCTACATCACACTAGCTTTCTTGTGTGAGCCTGTGTGGTCAGAATTATTGATCGGTGTTTATGCATGGACTTGAGTGCCAATTGTTTATCTTTGTATAGGATGTGATGTGATGTATTCTTATGATTTTTTTGTTAATGTGAGTGTAATTAAATTAATTATTTTATATATATACTTGGCATCTTATTTCTTGCATGGTTAAGAATTCTTCTTGTAAACTAATGTTTATGCAATATGGTAAATGTTGAAAAGAGGCATTCCTTTTTAATGATAAGTGTGATTGTTTATTGCAAAATATCATTTGGGTTAATTACTTATGTCCCCAAATTGCATGGTTTCTTAATATTTTTGTGAAAAGTTATGTGGATGTGTGACATCAAGTTGAATTATCTCCTTCGATGGAGTCATGTGAATCTAACATTTTGTACCTTGTGACCTTGCATCTACCTTGCATTTAGTAAAATGAGTCCATTGTGATAGTAGAGATTTTCCATCACTTGTGTGATGTTGAGATTGTGACCATACCCTTGTGAACTGAGTGGTGTCATATCATTGTAGCCATTTTTGGTGACTCCTAATGTGAGTTGTACATACCCCATTTGTGGGAAGAACCTTTTTAGTAATTGGCCAATTCTACATCTTGTGTTTATACTTGAATTGTTGCTTCATCATTGAGTCATGTATTTTGATTGGCGTGTGTGAGATCCATTATCTTACTTGTGTGTATGGCTTGTATTTATGGCCAGGTTACTATCTCCATGAGCACAGTGGGATGGGCCTAAGGGTTCCACATGGTAAGATGACATTGAAAATCTATACCTCTACTAGGGGCTGGTGTATAAAGATGAACTTCCTCCAGCTACAAGAATCAAAGCTTGAGATCTCACTTCACCTTGTTAGTTTAGTATATGGAGAGGTATTTTATTTTCTCTTTGATGTTCTTGGGTATAGTCTAGTTTACTTATGCATCTAGTAATGATTTATTGATGAAATCAAGTTACTATTTCCTTAGAATGCATGTATCTAGTACTCCCCAGTCTAGAGTTAGATGTTTTTTATTTGTGTATTGGTGTCAACCTAGTTTGTGGATTTTCACCTTATGTTTTCAGCCAAAATCACCCCAATCATCCTCTGTGATTAACCAGAGTCATCTCTATCTCTCGGGTCTAAGAATTTTTAGTCTCAGACTTCACAAGAAGCTATTTTTGATGGATCGTCATCTAAGTAGATCAATGTCTATGTCTCAAGTCTATCGTCTATGAACTCACTAGATTAGCATTTTTTGGTCTTCACCTGTTTTCCACTCGGCATTTGTATAGATTGACGTCTGTACAAACCAACTGTCGTATGTACCTACATCATCTTTGTCTCCACCCAATATTGAGTTGTTTCTAGTTTTGAGCTGTGAGATTGAATCGTGAGCTTCTGGGTTGGATTTGCGAGGGTCCTAGTATGCCTCTTGGACCTTGTTGATGCTCATTTATAGATGTAGGTTTTTTTATTGCTCCATGATTATGGTTATAAAGGAATGAACTTGTTTGGTTAACTTAGTAGAAATCTCTATTTGGGCTTAAGAGGAACATCTATGTTATGAGATTGGTCTAGTTTGTAGTCTCCCTATTAGTATACATGTTTTCTTTCCAACTTAGCCTCTTGTGGTCTGTGGAAGTTCTTCAAATCCTTGAAGTTCATTCTCGTTAACATGATTCATTCATTACGAGTATCTCTTTTGGTTGTCTTGGAACCTTTGGGAAGAGTTACAAAGTCTTTCGTTGGTGCACGAACATGTTATATTCTTGTTTGTATCATTAGCATGTAATGTTTGCTTATGTTCGGTTAAGTGTTGCACTTGGATAGGTAATTTTCTATTCTACCTTAAAAATTTTTTTACTAAGTGCATATTTACCCTTAGTTCCCAAGGTTCCTTTGTGGGGAATTACATTCATGTAGACCTCTATAACTTGACATGAATCATCTATGCACCATCTTCAACACCTCTCTTACATGCACAACAACTAATCTTCAAATATTGTCACATAAAGTATACTGCAACACTTCCATACTCTACCATAGATATGTTTACATTAATGAAAACACATCCAACTTTCCAACAGATTGACCCCACCTCTCAGTTATTCAGCTCGTTCAACATCAAATAGGAGGAAAACAAAAGAAGAAGAAAATACCAAATGTAGGAGTAGATAGTAAAAAGTTTGAATTTTTATAATGAATATTTTGTCTTAGAATTTAAAAAGCTTTAATAGCTCATATAAATAACACTTTCTTAAATTTTGTCTCTTGGAGAATAAAAAATATATTGTAATGATTTAGAAAATAAATATGAAGGTTAATACATTTGATAAAATTTATAAGAATATTTGGCATTTAGCTAAGTACTTGCCGAGTGATGTTGATGGGGCCTCAGGTGGTCTTGTTACCATGTGTAATTTTACCAGGCTCAAAGGTTCCCTCCATTCCTCAAACAAAAATAACCTTATTGTTATTATTGATTATGTTCTCCCAAATGAAGAATGGAATTTGATTAGTGTTTATGCTCCCAATTCAAGAACTAGATGATATGAGTTGTGGAATTACTTGGATAAAATTATTTTAAGAAGTCCAATGGACCTTTGGATGTTGAGAGGAGATTTAGATTCTCCTCTTTATCCCATAGAGAAAATGGGAGGCTAGGACGATTTTCCTAATAGTATGGTGGCTCTTGCTGACTTTTTTACTATTGTGGGAATTTTTGATATGTCTTTAAGTGGTACTAGGTTTACTTGGACTAATAGGAGGAAACCGTATCATCTAATTTGGATCAATCTAGATATATTCTTGACCTCATGCAACTAGAATATCCTCCACTATTTGCCCCTTTTGGCTCTCCCTAGATTTGGATTAGAATATAATGCCATAATCATGTTCAATGAGGATCAAAATATTAAGGCCCCTTCCCACTAAGATACAAAATCACGTGGAATATACAATCATACTTAAGGATACTTGTGGGAATTGGTGGAAAATTCCCTATCAAGGTTCCCCTATTAACTGTATCTCTCTGAAATAAAAAATGGTTAAAGAAAGAGTTGAAGGTTGGAATAAAATTTCCTTTGGTAATATATTCCATAGAAAGAATTCTCTATCATTATAGATAAAATTTGTTTCGGGGAAAATGGATCCTGGAGCTAGGGAGTCTAAGATCTATAATAAAGAAAGAGACCAAAGAGGTCAATGGGATAAACTCTCCAAGAGGAAGAGGTTTCCTAGAAGAAAAAAAATAGAGTTCAGTGCTTACAGAAGGAGATAAAAAAAAAATATAAACTTTTTTACAAATCCACGATGAAAAATAGATGCAAGAAGATAATCAAAAAACTTATCAAGGAGGATGGCACCATCTTGAATAAAGAGGAAGATATAGTGGAAGAATTTATTTCTTTCTTCTCTAATCTTGAAAGACATATGAATAATGACTAGGAAAGGTGAAGTTTCTACTAGAGGTTACACCAAATTTAGTTAATGACTCGTACCTAAAATATATGTTAAAAGTTGCGTCTATATAATAAGTTAGAAAGTTTTTCTTCTTGAGCTGGAAAAGTTCTAGGTCCACACAAATTTTTCCCTTCTTTCTTTAAGGAATTTTGGCACATCATCTTTGGGGATCTTCTAAAACTGGAAATATATTTCTTCATATCAAGTAGAATCCTTAACCAAATCAATATTTATTTCATTTCCTTGATCCTAAAAAAAGAGCATACTATCTCTATGCAAAATTTTAGACCTAGAAGCTTATGCAACACCATTTATAAGATCCTTTCTAAGCTGGTGGTTAATAAGCTTAAATATTCTCTCAATAAATTGATAGCTCCTAATTAGAAATATTTTTTTCAAGAAAGAAAATTAATGAATTCTACCCTCACCACTCATGAGATGGTTCATTCTATGGCCTTATGCAAGAAACCAGGGATGGTTCTCAAATTGGATATCTCAAAAGTTCATGATAGGGTTTCTTGGGTCTTCTTGATGGAAGTTATGATAAATTTTGATTGTAAAGGAAGATTTATAAATCTTATATCTACTTGTGTCACTACTCCTTTATGTTGTGTTTTGGTGAATGGTGTTCCTAAGGGATATTTCTCTTGTGGTAGAGGTCTTGGGAAAGGAGACCCTTTATTTCCTTATTCATCTTGGTGGAAAAAGTCTTTGGAAGGAATTGTCAAAAAATACTAGATAGAAGGATTATTAAATGAGTGAAATTTTCCTCCTCTCTTCCCATTGAGTCACATCAACAACTTTTTAATGAAACTATTCTCTTTGGAGAGGTCTCCATTGTCAAGGCTAAGCATTAGAAGACTATTTTGAATGATTATGAAGCTAACTCGGGATAGTTTATAAACTATAACAAAATCCAAATATATTTATTTAATGATGATACTATTAAATAAAGGGTAATGAATATCATTGGATGTCATCCAACTACCCTCCTAACTTCTTACCTAGGTCTTCCTCTAGTGGGAAAAATTCCCAGTAATTCATATTGGCTTAGCATTATTGAAATATTTAAAAACAAACTCTTGGGATGGAATGGAAATATGTTAAGCCAAGTAGGAAAAGTTTAACTATTAAAATTACCCCTTCAAGAAATCCTTCTTTACTACCTCTCTTTGTTTAAGATGCATGCTTATATACCTAAATTAAATTGAAAAAATCCAAATACAATTTATCAGGACATGGACTGAAGAGAAATAAAGAATCCCTCTTTTTATTTGGGAAAAATTCTTTTCCTGCTAAGAACAAAGGAGGTTTGGTAATAATGAAACTTAAATTATTCAATAAGGCCCTTCTCTTGAATATTGGGTGGTAGCTTTTGGAAGGATGTAAAGACCAAATTAAAGTTCTTAAAGCTAGTACCTAAATGGAGAACATAAAATTTTATTTATTTATGCTATTAGCCTTAAGAAAGGGTTATCTATTTTCGATAACATTCTTAAAACAAGAGATATTCTTAAAAATGGTTTAAGAAAACTTATCGAGGATGGAAAAGATATGCTATTTTGGGAAGATGTTTATTTGGGGGACCACCCTCTTAACCCTGCTGCTCTTGATGTTGATCTTAGGGATTCCTTGTCTATAATATTGGGGGTGAAAGTAAAAAATCACATCAATTGGGAAGAAGAATAGCTCAAGGGGAAGAACCTTAAAGAATTTCTCCAAATCAGTGGCCTATTAAGGAATAGACTACCTACTTCCTAGATCAGAGTTACTAAAGAGCTTACAAATAAAGAATGAGATTGCTCTATTTTTTTTATCAAGGGAGGAAGGATGAGTGGGTTTTTAGGTCCAACCCTATGGGTTTCTTATAAGTGAGATTGGCTTACTCTATTATTAGAACTCTCCTTGTAAGACAAACAAACATAAACTAGAGGAAGGTGTGGCTTCCAAAAATTATTCCTAAAATAAATTGTTTTTGGTGGATTTATGCACATAGAAATATTATCACTCTTGAAAACTTTGAATTTTTTTGAAAAAGAGGTTTCTAATTTGTTAACAGATGTTCACTATGTTACCCATCTACTGAGAATATTGATCATATTAGTTTTCATTTCCCCTTTTATCAAGAGGTCTGGTATTTTATCAAACTCCTTCTCTTGGTTGACGGGGTGTTTCCTTCCACTTTTCTTGAATTTATAAATGTTTGTCCATTAATTGTCATACAATCATGCTTCCATTAAGGAGCTTTGGATGAAGATCCCTCCTATGGTTGTATGATTCCTATAGAAGGAACATAACAATAGATATTTTAGGGATCAATAAAGAAATAGGTATGAGGTCTTCATGATCATTAAACATCAAGTAAAAGAGAGTATTAATCTTACCTCCTTTGGATTTTCTAAGAATATCCATAACCAACAGAAATTAAACATAATATAGAAATAGGAAATCCATCAAAATATGACTAGGACAAATTAGATAAAGAAGATTAGTAGATAGATCATGGTTTGGACACCTCCCCTACAAGGATGTGTGAAATGTAATTTTGACAAGTGTTCTAAAGGAAACCCTAGGATTGCAGGTGTCGATGCTCTCACAACGGACCATAAATGCCACTTGATATAATGCATTGGTACAAACCTAAGCATTAAATTTGATAACATGGCTAAGGTCATGTCCACTTAGAAGGCAATAAAAATTGCTAAAGATCCAGGTTTTAACAAGTTAGATGTGAAAGGGTACTCAAAAATAATAATAGACATATTAAGAGGGGATATCAAAGGACCTTGGGAAATTAGAAACCTAATGAGTGATAGTATTAAAAATTTACAAATCTTCCTTTAAACCAAGGTAATGCATGTTTATAGGGAAGGGAATGTTGATACAAATTATATTAAAATGAGGGTCTCCAAATTCAAATTTGGAGTCTTTGGGGAAGTTCAAATGTCCTGCCAAATGTCTGAAAAGTTATTTCAAATTAAAATTATTATTAATAATAAAAGTGGCATAATGCATGAGCTGAGGATGAAAATAAGTAGGATTCTTTGGATGAGGTGGTAATCATTATTTAATGTGATAATCAATTATATGTTGTACGATTAGAGTTGGGATACTAGTTAGGGTTATGTGTTGAGATGTAAGTCCTTCCACTATGGGAGATCAAATTATAAGGAACAACATTATTACATTATAATCTTAAGCACAATTATCTAGGTAATCCAAATGCCACTTCCATTAAAAGAAATGGTTCTATTTCCAACAATTATTTCCCCATAAAATTTCAAACTCTTTGTTTGATGATGGAGTCTCATGTGTGATACAAATTCACTAAGTGTGGAGCTCATATTTTTGAGTTGGCTAAGTATGATAAAGATTTAATAGCTATGAAGAATATAATCTCTATATGGGGTGTAATGTTTATTCAAAATGTGGATGAGTTAAAGGCTATTAAAATTCCAAAGGTTTCCATTCTAGAATTTGTGATTGTAAAATAGTGATATGAGAGAAAAAAGCATGTAGGTTAAAGCCATTAGAGTTGAGAAGAATAGGAGAGATTGGAGGTCCATTTAAGAGATTATAATTGGTCAATTGTGAGGCATTAAAAAATAATTTTGGTCTCTAGGAATCTTTGTGCTCTTGTTTAGCCCCATTTTTGATGGATATGCAAGCCTATAATCATGCCCTCGCCTCTAAATCAAAAAATCTTAGAAGAAGGGAAAGGTTATAGTGGGAAGTCTATATTTTGAGGTCTCTCCTCAAATTATTGTCGATGCTAATATTTTGGAGAACACATAATGAGGATTCCTAAAAAGAGGTAAGGTAATTACCAAAATTTTGTTGATAAATTCCTAGAGGATGGCGGACACCTAGAGAGATTCGAGAATGATTATGATATATTGTACCCCCCCCCCTCCATATGCCCTAGTAGGTTTGCACATTATGCATTATTTCACTCTTGGAAGCTTGCATATGGTCGTGCATGGTTATCATTTCTCTTTTTAAAATCATGCAAATCATAGGGAAAAAATAAAGATTCTTTTTTTTCTTCTCTGCAAGAAAATATTGATAAGGACGCCTCCCTACTAATTCAAAAACATTTGATCATGTAAATTTATAAATATGTTATGTATGAGATCCCACATAGTAATCCTCAACATATTAAGCAATAAAACATTCCCCTTCCTCCAAAATTTGAATAGTTAGAGAAGGTTGGAGCTAGGTGGCCCCTTTGTGAAAACTCCTAATAAGCATAAATCTATTAAAATTAAAAAATATGGTAACCCTTCTACCCATATTAATAATATTCTCCTTGTTACCATAGAAAATGAAAAACCCTTGTATATGTCATAGGCTCCTCAAGGAAAAAAAAAAAAAAAAGGCCAATAAGATCTCCATAATAAAGGTATTACTATAAACCTCATAGACGATGTCAAGGAGGAAAAATGGTGCAATTATAAGGAGTCTACTAAAGAAGTTGAAGGGTCTTTCTTGAGGTCAAAGGATTGGCCACGTTGACCAAGGAAACCTTGAATCTTGGGTAAAAGGGAAATAATATTATTTTATGAAGATGATTCTTCGTAGGATAAGGATTATTCTTTAGAAGATTATTGAAATTTTATGTTGAAGAGGAAAATCATGTTGAAAAGGATAGTGATTCTCAAAAGGAGAATTACAGTTTTGGGATATTTGGGGAGAACCCCCATAATTCAGGTTCCAAGGAGAAAAATATGGATATTTCACAAGAGGAAGGGGAAGGTATGCAGGAAAAAGAAGAGGGATAAGGATAATAAGAAGAATGATGAGATTTTTCAAGAACTCAAAGAATGGGTGAATTTTATAGAAAGAAACTTAGCTGAGTATAAGAGGAGTATGAAGGTTTCCTTCCTCTCTCTTCTATAAGTCATAGATGGATTAATGTAGAATCTATGTTTGGGGTGTCGACCAAAAAATCCAAAATGAAAAAATATCTTAGGAAGAGTAGTGGCAACAATGATAACAAAGTTCAAGGCTAGACCTCTTAGAAGGGGAACTAGATGTAAGATTTAGAAGAGTTGGATATTGATAGGGACCTAATTGTTGTCCCTAAAGATTAGTTGTTTTTATCTTAGTTTTTTATATTTGAGAGAGAGAGAGAGAGAGAGAGAGAGAGAGAGAGAGAGAGAGAGAGAGAGAGAGAGAGAGAGAGAGAGAGAGAGAGATTATGGATTTGATGATTTTTCAATTTGTATTATGCTAGTCAACCTATGCAATAGTAACCAAGAAAAAAAGTGTATGCAAGGGAATCCACCACAAACAAGATCACCACAAGGAAAAGTTATTTTTCCAAAGGAATCTACTAAAAGAAAAATTTCAAAAATTATTTCCTTTAGGAAATCATTATCTCCAAAGGAATATGCTAAGAGGAGATTACAAAGAAAAAAACAACATTTCTAACTAATCTATAAATTTCATTGCAAAATTGGATTGTGCGGCGTGTGAAAAATGTGTAAAAAAGAGAAGAGTGTACACCCATACATTTAATCAATTGTGTACACCTTAACAAGAGAAAAATATTCATGTTAGTATACATGCATCCAAAATACAATAACGTTTCCACTATAGAATTCCCCCAAACAAGGATGAATCAAGGGAAAGAAAATATGTGAGAAAAAGAGCACAAATGGACTCTTAGGTCAGTATACATATATAATAAATCATGTATATCAAGAATAATCATAATGAATTAACCTCATACCCCAAAGGTTGCATAACTATGAGGACAATCAAAGACCACATAAGATGTATGAACAAATGTCAATTTGGGTCAACATTAAGGAGACTAAAAATCAAGATGGATGCTACCACTTTGCATTGTCCCCAATCAAAAAAATTAAAGGAACATTTACAACAATAGAACATGTACAACATAACATATAAAATAAATGAGAAACAAATAGAGGAATGTCATGATAGATTCAATTCCTTTATCACCATTCACCAATAGAGAAACAAAGGTCATTTGAAGAAATTTAACAATAATAGATTATAAAACAAGCATCATCACATGGAGGCACATTACAAACAAGAAAACACATAAAAATGTCCACCACACAAGAGGATATATTCAAGCATATCATTTTACAACCCTTCTGGCTAAATGTCATTTAGTGAAAGTGGAAAAAATGTGAGAGGAGAAAAATCAAGAATGGTATATGGAGCTACTACAAGTTCAAAAAAAAAACCATACTCTAATGATGAGTTACTTTATTTGTCACAAGGAGAAATAGATAATGCTTTGGAAAAAATTTCATAATTAATCTCAAAAACCTCATGCATTTCATTAGAATCATTAGGATCAACATAATTTGCATCATTAAATTTAACATCATCATCAAGAGTACCTTCATCATCTAAATTAATCACAACATGATCCTTAATGAAAAAAGAAGAAGAATCATGTATAGAGAATATAATTTTCTTACTATTGAATTCCTCCCTTGGGATTTGCATATATTAGTCAAAGGTAATCAAAGAATTATGAGATGCCTTTAGGGAGGAAATAGTTTGGAAAACAATCTGAATAATGAGCATATCGATTATGTTTGGTTTTTCTTGATATTTGGGAAGGTTTAGGTTTAATAAACATGATTTCATTTTTTTCCTCAGGAGAAGGAATGACATGAACCTTACTAGGTTGAGACATGGAGGTTTTTGATTGTTTATAGGACATAGGAGGTGGAACACAAGCATAAATATGAGGAGTAGAAGATGTAGGAAGGAGTCCAGGTCTAGGAAAAGGAAATGGGACATCCTTAGGGTTTCTCCATTTGGAAGAAATGACCTCAAAAATGTTGCAAAGGTTGAGGCATGTTATTCCAAAAGAAGGAAAGGTAAAACATTACATGACTTGCAAAAGTCTGATAACAATTATGATTGACCATGATGATTTCTCCATCAATGGGAAAATCAAGGCACTTATGGATACGAGAACCGGTATCTTTCATACAAGTAAGCCAGGGCAAGCCAAGTCTCACTTGGAATTAATCGAAAGTTGGGATGACAATAAAGGTGACATTTAAGCACTTCTAAGAAAATTTAATGAGAAGGTTAATGGAACCATGGGTAGCATAAGTAAAACCATTGAAATTGTTAATTATCACATAAAATTTCTCATAGGAGACTTTATAAACTTATCTTTTGAATATATGTTCCTTAGTTATCATATTCACTATGCAAGTAGGATCAATAAGGAATCCTCAAGAGACCTTATCACTAATTTTTGTGGAAATGTAAAGAGGACCATTAGGTTCTTTAATAGTCTCCTGAGGGTAAAATATAAGAAAGTATCAAGTATAGACTTGGGTTTGGTTTAAGGTTGAGATTGATAAATGGTATCAAGAAAATTGCTGACTGCACTACACGTAGCACCAACTTCTATAGGAATAGGGTGAATAGGCTCAACAATGTGGGTGGAAGAAGAACCAATGAATTGGTTTGTTAAATAGTATTATTTGAATGGGAAGGTAAAGGATTGGTATATCTGTACACACCCTAAAATGGACAGGCTTGCGACTTTACATTAAAAACACTAATTTTCATCTATTAATTAATGGTTTTTTAATCATTAATTAATCATCTATTTTCCTCTAAATTCATTCCCCAAATCATCTAAT